>JAEMWC010001722.1:0-102800 GCA_016490735.1 Pachyseris speciosa | reverse complement strand
CCATGAAGAAAATCAAGTACGGAGAGGCCGAATTGTATCCTGGGAGATTGTACTTGTACTGAGCAAGAGCAATAGGTTGCGAGAATCGAGGGCCGAGGACAGCATTTCTTTCGTCAGTAAGAAATGTTCTTATGTCCGTGTTATTGGGATAACAACCCCAAGGACTCCTTGTTCTGCTTCCCCAAGGAACGTGACAGCTAACGTACCCGGAAAGGTGTACGAAAGCCCAAATAAACGTATTCTTACCATGTGTGAAGGCGCCATATTTGTTAGTCTTTAGCGCCGAAACAAACTGGACTGGAGTTGAGTTTGACCCAGGTTATCCATCTGCCGGGCAATTGACAAGGAACGCAGCGAACAGAGAGACGAAGAGCAAGTACTTTACTGTCATCTATAAAATGCAATGACATCTTCTGTTACCTTGGTTTTGAAGTTAAAAATAGTGGAGCAACTTATTCTGAATGATATTAGACAGCGGTTTGAAGACTCAGAACCTAGATTCTTAGAATGAAAAACGGAGAAACCTCCAAAATACGAACATTCAGGTAAATTTAACGCGAAAATCCTCGGGCTGAAGTAGTGGTAATGCTGAACAAAAGAGAGCTTAACTTATCGGGTAAAATTCATTTCATTGGCAAGAAGATAAACTTTACCTCAAAGGTGTCCAGCTGTCCTGATTTTGGTTTGCAGAGGTTCTTTTTCTGTACCCGCTAATTCAAAATATTTATGAGGAAACTCTCAGCACAAGTTCAATGATCTAGGATAACGCGCTGTGTAACACGCCTTTTTAAAAGAATTAAAAAAACAGCATGGTCAATGTCACAACTAACGTCAAAGGCGCATCATATGACAGGTTATTGGTTGCCAATCCTGGACCCCCCTTCAGAGAGGGGCTGCTCCCCATCAAATGAGTACGTGCCGCTATGAAGGGCATGGTTTTCAAATTTAGGATCTCCTTGACCTTAATACAACATCCCGCTGTCAACAACCCTCGTACAGCCGGTGTGGTTCACACATGGTTCCGTGATCTCCATTCGGTTCTTTCTCTTACTTTTGCACTGTTCTATGTGCAGTTGTCTTCATCACTTTAGTCACCCTTCTGGTGGCCGTTGTCGCAGTCTCTCCCCACTTTCTACCTCACATGGCCTAGCAATTGCCTTCTTCTCTTGCGAACATCATCTCTCTGTTTTTCTTTTTTTTTTTTTTTCTTTTTTTTTTTTTTCAATTTGGTATAGGGAACTGAAATCGGCGAGGCTTAGTTTAGAGCAGGGAATTATTTTACAGTAAAAAGACCAGCATGTGTAGAATTACTCCGATGAAGTACGATCGTGCCAGTGTGTGTCTGCATTTAGACAACCTGAAAAGAGTCATCGGAGTCAAGTCGGTAGATTGTATAAATTCTGTGGTAGAGCTGGATGACTACTTAGAATGAACTACTTCCAGAAAAATATAGTGAAAACGAACAAAACTGATTTCGTGCCAAGCTTTCACTTAAGGATATCAGGTTTGATCTGCAGGAATAAAATAAGGTGACTCGAATGTTTCTTTCCAGACTATAACAGACCCGTCTGTAATTAATCCATTTCATATTTGTTCTCAGTCCAAGAATAACACTTTTATTGAGTTGCGTTTGCCTCAGCCAATGCGTAGCCTTGTCAGTTATTTTCGGAAGCATCCAACTCCTTGTATATCCCCACATATCTACCTGGTTGGCGCGCTTTATTTTTTGGCCTTTCTTAGATGTTTGGCGCTACCCAGTTAATGCAAATGTGGGATGTTGGGCAGTAACTTGATTGGCCCTTCCACAAGATGGGGAGTTTAAATTGATTGCAACAGTTGCGAAGCACTATTGAAAATACACAAGCTCTATGCTTTGCGCGGTAAAAATTTCCACACTGGATTGTTGAAAATAATACTTTCCTTGACTGTTGGTGGTGATGGTGATGGTGATGGTGATGGTGATGGTGATGGTGGGTGGTGGTGGTGGTGGTGATGGTGGATGGTGATGGTGATGGTGATGTGGGATGGTGTGGTGATGGTGGTGGTGATGATGGTGATGGTGATGGTGATGATGATGATGATGATGATGATGATGATGATGAAACATCTGATGCAAATCTTTGGATTGAATAGTTAGCTGCTCCAGTGGAAACACTTTCGTTTTGCGCAGTAAATGGCCGCGACTTTTTGCATGCCAGTGAAAAAATTGTGCGCCAATATATTTTAAATTGTCGGAATTCCGCGATGAAGATTTCCAGTATGAAACCTGAATACACTCTACGAAGCTAATTACTTTTTCTGTTGTTTAGTTTTCAGATAAGCACGATTTACACAGGGAGACAGCGTTCAATTTATCCTTAATTTATCGAGCAAGCGGAAATGAACTCATGGCTAAGGAATTGCTCATGACGCACTGTTGGGTCTGAGGATTGAAATCATTTAATCAGAGAAATAGAAAATTATTTATTGTATATAATGTATGTATACTTTTAGATAATGCCTATTTATGATTAATTACAAAATGGTGCCTTTAAACAGTGCTTTATGTGATTCTTTGCTGTTAATAAAGGCATTCAAATATCATTCATTTTGCACCGTGAAGACAGAATACGCACTTGTTTATAGGAAGCCTCGACCAAATGTTCTAAAACTGTTATACAAAGTGTTATTGGTTCTACAAAGAAAGAACGTTTAGCACCCCATGTTAGATTATGTTTGACCAACATTTCTTTGTTGGATGAATGTTGTGCTGTCGATCAAACATTTGGCCAACTTTTAACAAAGTTAAATGACGAATACCCTGGCGTCTAACATTTAAAGGGAACTTCCACTCTTACAAAAAATTTACGCTAAATTCACGAGGCCGTTTTGGATTTGATAACGTGTAATGGTTGCAGCTATTGTCAGGAAGCAAATGAAGCAGAAAATCCTTTGTGTTAAACAATAGGGCAACCATTACACGTCATCAAATCCGAAATGGCCGCGCCTGGGAAATTTAAAAGCGAAAACAGGCGATGATGATATCCATTTTTTTGTACACTGAAATGTTATATCCACGTTTGAAATGTAGTAATTATTGCCTACAATTTAGCGTCAATTTGTTGTAGGCGTGGAGGTTCCATTTAACAAAGATATTCCATTTGGCAGTGCGTGTGTGTACCCTGACAGTGCACGGATGATCTCAAAACGTGGTTACAACAAAGACACAAAGACGCACGTGACTGAAGTTCTTGGGGGAGCAGGGATGGCGCAGTGGTGAGAGCACTCGCCTTCCACCAATGTGGCCCGGGTTCGATTCCCGGAATCGACGTCATATGTGGGTAGAGTTTGTTGTTGAATCTCTTCTTATTCTCTCTCTTATTATTATTATTATTATTATTATTATTATTATTATTATTATGACGTCATTCCGACGTCTGTACTGCAAACTCCTCTAGACCAATCAAAACGCGAGGATTGCATCGTTTATTGTATAATGCCCTATAGCAAACCGGAGGTTTAGGCTTGGGTTTGAGTGGCACACAAACATACAAAAAATCGACTTTGTTTAACGAGGGTGACACTTTACAGTAATTCAACTGACAAACCTGTGGCCCTCGAAGTTCCGGATCGATTGGAATTTGGAAATGTTGGTTTTTGAGGAGAGGGCAAAACCAGAGTACCCGAAGAAAAACCTCTCGGAGCAGAGTAGAGAACCAACAACAAACTCAACCCACATATGACGCCGACTCCGAACCCGGGCCAGATTGGTGGTGGCGTGTGCTCTCACCACTACGCCATCCCTGCTCCCCCTACATACACGCGAGGTGTGGGAAGACACTGTTGAAATTATCTGAAAGATAGAAGAAGAATTAAAAGAAGAAGAAGAAGAAGCAGCAGCAGCAGCAGCAGCAGCAGTAGCAGCAGCAGCAGAAGCAGCAGCAGCATTTTGCTTCTTGTCTTTGTGGCTTTGTTTCTTGGTGTTTGGAAGAAATTTGAGTGGGAGCGGGCCAATTAGAACGCGTTGCGTTGTGATTTCCATAACCCTGCTCACACTTATGATTGGCGAACAGAAAAACCCAGAATCCCTTCGGAGTTTGCAAAACGCGCAGCGCGATACAACGAATTCAGCCGTAAATTCGCAACTAACACATCCGATATTCCACTATTTCTCTTTTAACCGTGCATCGGTGGTGTGATAAGTTTAAAATGAATAAATCCAGCTGTCAATGCAACAATACTTTTCCTTTATTCCCTTATCTGCTCTAAGATAATAATAACCATTTCAAAAAATAATGAACTTATCCAGTGGCGTTTAACATCTTGTAGTATAGGACACTTAATCCCTACAATGTATATATTTAGTTTGTAGATCTCAAAAGTTAGGTGTTCTAATAAATGGTCGATGGAGTTTATCACCAATGGTCTACTGCGCGGGTAGTCTTTCGTTTGAAACCTGCCACAATAATGAAGAATAATTAAGGACATCATTACAAAGTGAGTCGGAGTTAAATATTTGCATACTTTCATATGACAGGTATTGTTCACTCCAAAAACGATAAGGAGACTGGTACTAGTGAAGGATTTTGGGATCGTTTGGGTAGACGGAAGATGACAAACATCATTTTTCGGCGTTTTCAAAGCCAGTAGCGTTGCTCTGTAAAAAAAAAAAAGAATTACAAGAGCAAAGTTGATGTCCTTCAAAACACCGAAAACTGAAATGTTTGTCATCTTCCGTCTACCCAAACGATCCCACAATCCTTCACTAGTGCCAGTCTCCTCGTCGTTTTTGGAGTGGGCAATAGAAGATCTTTGTTTACAAGCATACATTAGCATCAATTGCAAAACAAGTTGCAGATAAATGCACACCAAAATTGGAAAGCGCTCGGCAAACTTAGTACTCGCCGAAGATTTGAGTGTGACAGGTTCAATGGTGTTTGAGATATGGAAATCTAAAATGTTAAGATTTTACAAAGAATGATGGCTGTTGCCACCCAGCCATATAATTCCTTGTTAATGTCACAGGTTTTGAAAGACAATTTCTCAGACAATTCAACATATCGGACTAATATTCAAACTAGGTACCAAAAGAAACATGGTCTTTTAGTGCATGGTGTCGATTTGTTCGTAGCTTTTGATTTCATGTATGCTAATGAGAAAATGTAAACATGACGTCAGCAAAGATTCTTGTATGAACCTGTTTATAGCCATGGAAACGATTGCATATGGAAAATGCTTGAGCGAACCAACATTGCGTTGAGGGAGGACGGGAGAGGTAGGGACTGTGAAGGTCTTTAGCGGGGTAAAGATTTCCCAGAATTTTGCCCACGATTGAAAACGCAATCAAGTTAATTGAGGAGGCCCAGCCAGGGAGGTAGGGGGTCCCGTGTCGCTTGTCTAAATTTTAAAATCTCCGTTGTCGGTGTTTAAATCGCTAATTCTCGGCCTTGATGTCACTGTCGGAATTTTGCTGGATATGATGTATCTCGTCGGGATTTCATTTTATGTGCTGTGGCTACTTTTTGGGCCATGTCGCTTGTCGAAATTTACCCTGGCAGGGCCTCATTTAAGGGATCATTTGGGGGGACTTTTTCCGGTTTAGAAAAGAGAGAATAAGTGCACTGAAAAAACCACGCGTATCCTGAAAGCTGAATACTTTGGCGGAAGCCACCTGAGAAAATCGCGCAGAATACCCTGGCGAGCGTTTCTCGAAACCCCGGAAACTTTTCGGGTCTATTTCGGGTACCACAATTTCCTTCATATCTCAAAAACGAAGACGTTCCCGGGCATGAAATTTTGCAACAAATTTGCCCTTTCGTATCTTGAAATCATAGTTAAAGGCCAGCTTTTTAGAATAGACGGATCTTAGTTTTTGAAATGGTTTTTCGGGCCCGAAAAGTTTACGGGACTTTCGAGAAACGCCCCCCTGGACCGAGCACCTGAACCAGACGTCCGGTGCCACGTCACGGGCTTAAACACATTCTGCGCATTCCAAGCAACCATATTCTGTTCATACCGAAGAGCAGAATAAACGGAATATTATTCCGTCCACTCCGAAAATAGAATAGGTCCAAAAATACCGCGATTACCGACTATTCCGAGTATTCTCATTTAACAATTAGATTATGAGCTCGAGATTTGTATCGCTTGACAGCTGATGAAAGCTACTAATTAATCTGATTGCTTTAGTATAAATCTTCTAGTCGTTTGAAACTAAATAAGTTCATTTTCTAAATCCTCCTCGCAGACACTTCAAAAACGCGAAGAAATGGCCGCCATTTTGTTGGCAACCGCTACTCGCTACCTACTCAACAATTAGATTATGAGCTCGAGATTTCTATCGCGCGATAGCTGATGAGGGCGCAGCCCGACTCAGCTATCACGCATAGAAATCGAGAGCGAATAATCTAATTGTTTTAGTATAAATCTTCCAGTCGTTCAAAACTAAACAAGTACATTTTCTAAATCCTCCTCGCAGACACTTCGAAAAAGTGGCCGCCATTTTGTTGACAACTGCTACTCACTAGCTGCAACAGAATAGATAGTGAGTAGCATAGGAAATAAGAGAATGGCATTCATGATAGAACGCTAGTAGATTCATACTAATCCAGAATAGTCCCATACAAGGCGCTCAAAGTTAATGCGAAATATTCCATTGTTTATTACACCCATTTTGAAATCACTGATGATCCTTCCAATCTGACTGGCTCTCAACAGTGCAATTTATTCCCAAATTGCACCATTTTTTTACTTTAAATCTCATCCTTTATGTAACTCATCAAAATGAAAGTGAAATAATACTAACCTATCAAGTTTCATGGATAAACAAATATTAATATTGACAAAAAAACTGTGTGATTTCAAAATGGTAATAAAGTGGTAATTGAACTTCGTGTCATGCAATTTTGGTCTGAAATCATACTTGTGCCGGATTTCAAGTCAAACTCGCGCTGCGCGCTCGTTCGATTAATTGCACTCCACTCTGCTCAATTACCAATTATAAATATGAACTGATTTGCTTTTACCTACCGTTAATCAATTTGAGCGGATATCCGTAATTTTTGTCGTTTCTTCTCTGAATGTTTTCCTTCTTTATATGGTTACGCTTGGCGAATTCCTTGTTATCTATAATATCTAAGGCTCTTCCATCCCTTAAAAATGCTTCTCCGGACTGACTTAAAAGGAACAGAACAGCGAACAACATGAGAACTGCTAAAACCAAGTGCGACTGCATGGTCTGCTACTTTCAGAAATACGTTGGATGAATTCTGTGAATGATGAAAGTAAACAGACAGGTAAAACTAATGACAGAGCCCCGTAAAGAAGTAAAGTCAGTTCTTTAAACTTAAAATTATAACAAGGAGGGAACTACAATCGAAAAGGAACGAATTCCATCGAGGACTGCAAAGAAGAAAGTTGAATCCCTTCTAAGAATCAGATTTGTTTTGCTATGGTCACGAAGACCTGAATACATCTAAATTACTTCAGGTTGTAGATTGAAGTTCTTTCGTTTGATAAAAAGACAATAAACCGTCGGACCATTTAGGTCGTTGTATTTCTCAAGCACTCATTCAATGGACTTTCTTATTTTGTCTAAAAGCTGTTTAGTGACGTTTCAAGTTCTTCGGGTTGCGGTTTTGTCCCTCTAACATTTGAGCGCACTATTCCACAGGTTTCTCTGCACTGACTAAAAATAAATTAGCATTTTCGTCAATCTACTTATACTCATGGCCTACTGTATGAATTACTACGTAATGTAAGCAAAACAATTTGAATATTCACCAGCAATTTTCTTTGACTTTCGCGGTAATAAATTAGTTAGGTTTTTGTACCATATACCTGTTGAAAATTCAGCTCTTCTCTCCACATCAGTGATATAATGGCGCTTAATTTCCTCCACGCCGTTTTAACGAATTTATAACCACAAAATTGCCAACAAAACGTAGTGCCTTAAAAAGATACACTTGATTTCCTGCGCTTTAGATCTTACGATAAAAAGCTGATGATGTTATTAAAGGGCCATTTTGTTTAACTTCGACCTGCGCGAGTTTTCGTCATTGTTGATTGGTTACAAACCGTTATTTTAATCAAATGGAGGAGATATGAAACAAGATGCAAAAGCTTGGGATATAGAAAAAGTACTTATCTATTCATTTAGAAATTAAAAAGGTAAACGTCCCCCGAAAAAACTAATTGCTTTTGGTTATTAAGTAAGATGAAATTCACAGTTCGTTTTGTTGTTGTTTCTCTGTGTTTTTTTTTTGGGGGGGGGGGGGGGGGGGGAAGCCCTACCATTTTCATAGATTCTACTATGAACCACAGTTCTGGATAGAAACTTAAAACTGGACGTGCAGTAATTTCCAATTGATAAAGACCCTACGCAAAACATTAGGACCAAACAATAACATAGATTTTGCTAGAGTTCTGGCTTTTAACTTAGGCCATATTGCTTTTCATTTTTCAGCGCACGAGATCCTCGGTTTTCGATGGACTTAGTTTTGTAGAAATGATATTATTTGTCCTTGTAGCAATGTAGTCCTCACAGCGTAAGACAACAAGAAAAAACCTCATCTCGAATTAAATGGTTCAAATAAGCGTTTTTTTCGGCTTCTTCTCAAAGACTCGCCCTTTAAATTTGTAATTGTTATCAGTTTCTGAAAAGTTGCTTACCGGTAAATTGTGGAGAAGCTTTTTTAGGCTTTTAGGTTTCGTGTTTAGCGGAAGAATCAGAATATCGTTCTCTGATAAACACTTCCGCATCCGATGCTGGCGTTGAATACCCAAGCGCTCAAGAGCCTTTTCGTCTTATTGTTTGCATGACTTTGAGTGAAATGAAAACGCAAGGCCCACTTACTTCCTTGCCCGTGGGAGAGGCGGGATGGAGGCGGAGATTCCGGGAAACGCGTAGGGAAGTAAGCTTTGTCTTGGACACACGCACCGTTTAGGAAAGTAGAAACGTCCTGCTTGGTTTTTCTGAAAGCGAGATCGTAAATAAGAATGTGATATCGATTCCGTTCGTTAAAGACGTTTAGAAACATGAAGTTTTGGTAGAATTCTATTTCGTGTTTTGGTGTCTTTTGTCTTTTGCGAGAGTAAATCTTTGGGGGGGAGGGGGGGGGGGATAGGGAGGAGACCAACTGATACTTTCGATAAGGAGTTAATTCAGTTTCGCAATACCAATCATGTCAGGTAAAATAGACGTTTAAAAAACACCATGACCTCAAGAGTAACCTGTATAAACTCACTCAAACCTAGTGCCCTTTCTATTTTGTCATTTTCTACTTCCGAGAGTTCTTTTGGCTTGAGTAGTCTTGTCTAAAGGGGAATCAGACATTAAAGTAAATAAACGCGATATCGCACTGTTGCATCAAATACTAAAACTACAAAATAAAGGTGATGTGAATTTTTGCGAAATATTTTTGCTTAAAAAATTCTTCCACTAACTTTTTTTCTTTCATTTGTCAGAACGGACGAAAACCGAGCAAACGTTAGAAGCCATGAAAGGTTTATGTCTTACGATAAATCAAGACTGTTAAGAATCTGCCACTACGTATGAATCCACACAGCTAAACTGTGCGATTTGGTATAAATGGCCTTAATAAGAAAAGGTTCCAAACATTTCACAGACAAGAATAGAATAGATAGGCAACAGATTCTATGCGACTTTTGCTAAATATTA
This sequence comes from Pachyseris speciosa, assembly GCA_016490735.1. Classification (NCBI taxonomy): domain Eukaryota; kingdom Metazoa; phylum Cnidaria; class Anthozoa; order Scleractinia; family Pachyseridae; genus Pachyseris; species Pachyseris speciosa. The sequence goes on along the minus strand of JAEMWC010001722.1, from coordinate 93,142 downwards.
GCAGTCCCTTAAAGCTTTCACTTAAAAGGAAGTAGATTCATCTATGAGTGTTTTCGAACGTTCCCTTTGTATATCTGAATGACAATCTTTACACACGCCCCAAAACAATTTCATTCACGTGTGAGGTCTTTCCGCTTGAAAATTAACATTAGGTTTCCATTAATCTTGGTAGGAGCAAAGCAGGAGTGATTATTAAGCAAAATACCTGTTTTTATTTGCAATTTTTGGGGTTTTGTTTAGTGTTTATTTTTTTCTCTATCCTTTAGTCTGATTCACGTTACTGATCACTAGGAACCGCCAACGATCTGAACGATTTTCAAGATCGCCTAAATTGAATAATCATTACTTCACATCTGCCAGGCTTTTCAAGTGAATGTAGTATTTGGGTCGATAAACCGCTTAATCACTCGCCCATCTCAGGTTCTAACAATTAACCGCTTGTTTGTGGCCTTTCACGTGGAAAACGACCGTTTGTAAACCGTAGTCATGCTAATAACTTTCGGTGCAATTTCTAGAGTGCGTGCAGTCGCCATTTTCCCCACAGATCACCCACGCGAACTAACGGTAAAAGAGATCGTAAGGCCCTGGCGTGCGTTTCTGAAAACCCCAGAAAACATTTCGGGCCCGCGAAGTATTTTTCGAGTCAGTTCTCTGTCGATTGGTATTAGCATTTTTGGCAAACTAGCCCAGTGTATTTCTCAATTTTATTGCGAGCTTTCATAAAAGGTTATTAAAGATATTAGCAATCGAATATCTGGTCATGAACCTCAAGTGGACGTAAAATAGTTTTTCGGGTCCGTAACAACAACAACAACAACAACATCAACAATTTTATTTGTACCCCAACAATTATTAGAAACGTTTAACGTATCGGGAGTTTTGAGAAACACTTGCCTGGCCAAACGGGAAATGTTTGGTGACCAATTGCGGTTTGGTGTCCAAACATGTTGATGTTCGAGGCCCTGGCCAAACGGTTAAAACTCGAGACCGAACAAGGTGATAATGTTTGGTCGCCAAACCGGCAATGTTTGATGATGTTTGGTCACCAAACATTTCCCGTTTGGCCAGGGCTTAAAAGTCACAAAACTTAAGAGAAAAAAGCGACCGCTCACAGTCTAGCAATTTCTGTATCTTTTTTTCCTTTGAGGCCAGCTACATCTCTCATATTTGCATACAGCTGCGGGCAGTTTCTTTGAGTGGTATCTTGAGTACAATTTTCATATGTTTTATTAAGAAAATTGTTTGTGATAGGATTGTTTTTGTCCTTTGATATACCGCGCATCGTTAGCTTCTTTGTTTGCCCCGTTTCTCAATGGCGAACTTTGCCGAAAAGACTTTTATGAAGACTTAAATTAGTCGAGACATTAACGTCATTAATGGTTAATCCTTTGTCGGTTCAATGCTTGTGAAGACTATCATTACAGTTTTAAAGAAGTGCATTGTAGTTGTCGGCTTGACATCCGTCCATCGTCTCTTCCGTCTTTGTATCCTTAGGCCCTCCTCCAGACAACGAAACTCCGCGATTTGGTATGCTTATAAATGAGACCTCTCTGCTAACAAGAGTACTTTATTCGACTTTCCTTATGAAATATAAGGAGGAGCCTTTCATCATAATATCCAAACACCCAGAAGTGCGTTGAAGCACGATCCAGGCGCGTCCGCGTTTTTTAACCGACTACGAGATGTTTCTATGCCCGAAGAAAGACTGTTGCGGGTTTGAAAGAGCTTCTTTACTGTCTATATCTCGTGGAGAGATACGAGCAAAGTTGACTATATTTTATGATAATTAGGATCACATTTGCAAACCTCCCATCGCGGTGGTGACTTCCTTTGTTGTCTCTGCAATAATTATTATTGAGGACGCTTAAATTCCCGAAAACTCTTCTCATGAAAGGTCTTGTCGGCGCTGCCGACATCAAACCTTGGAGCCACGAAAATTTGGTTTGTTTCAATTCGATTCAGTTCGACCAAGCAAAAACCGTATTCTAACGTTATTTATTTATTTATTTATTTGTTTGTTTGTTTTTTGTATTTTCAGGGTTATACCTTTTTAACAGTTTCTGCGTTCAATAATTAGAATAAGATGAAAATCATACTTTTTTTTTCCAAACTTGAAAAGTAACTTGAACGAACCGCCAAGAATTAAAAGTCACTTCTGGGTTTGCAAAGACTTGTAGAAAGTTTGTGTACAACTGTATTAAGAAAAAGAACTGAACGATTACCGTTTTAAAAATGTTTTCATTTTCCTGATTAAGACAAATTGTTTTTGAAGCCAATAGAACAAGATTGTGAAGTATAAACCGGCTGTATGAACCAAATTACCATAAACAGTTTCTTTTGTTGCTGTTCAGGAAGAAAAGTTTTGAATTTAAAACAACAATCTTTCAAATACGAACGGCTTCAAGCGACAAAACTGCGACGAAACTGGGCGATAAAACGCCGCATTTCAGGTGAGAATGCTGAACTGACTTTTTTGTCAATGCTTTTTGGCTGAAATTCATTAAAAGTGCACAACAATAAAGAAACAATCAAATGAAGAATGATCCTCGCAGTTGTGAACGCAATTTATGCAATTGCGAAAACAAGCCTGAACAAAATTTAGGACTTCTACGGGGTTTGAACCCGTGATCTCGCTATACCGGTGCGATGCTCTAACCAACTGAGCTATGAGGCCACTAACATTGAGAGCAGGTCAGTTGTGGGTTCATATGTTCCCGTGAAAGAAATGAGTGTGAATGATATATGAAATAAATCATATATGAACTGCGGAAATGAAATCAAATGAAGAAAGATCTTCAAACCCCGTTCAAACCCCTTCAAACCCCGTTAAAGTCCTGAAAAAAAGTTTTTTTTGAGGCTTTTCGCAATTGCTTCCAACGTCAGTGGCTTCAGAGCTCAGTTGGTTAGAGCATCGCACCGGTATCGTATCGCGAGGTCACGGTTCAAACCCCGTTGAAGTCCTTAATTTTTTTCATGCTTCTTTTCGCAGTTACATAAATTGCGTTCACAACTGCGAGGATCATTCTTCATTTGATTTCATTTCCGCAGTTCACGTATGATTTATTTCATATATCATTCACAATAAAGAAACAATGGTTTGATTACAGTCACAATGGAGAAACTGTATTTGAAGTGCGGCTCGTTGAAGGCACAAATGGCCACGAGACTGCAAAATCAAACAAGGCTAAGAACTGAACGAATAATCACTTTTTTTAAACGAACGAACCTTTCTGCTTTATTATTCGGTGTATTCAGGCAATGTATTCTTGAACGAGAAAAATTATGTTCATTAGCAAAGAGACAAGCGTTTTATAAGTGCAGTGGTAATGAGGTAAAGCTGCGAACTTCAGTAGAATTTGAAACAAAACTCGAGAGAAAGACAGACGGCCTACAAAGGAGCTGAAGAGCACTTTTTTAAGGTAAGAATATCGATTTAGAAGGTTTATTTTCATTTTGACAGTCTAGTCACCTATTTACTGTTGAGATGGGTATCTAATGTATTCAAAATTTAGAATGTCAAGTTTTCAAGTGTACCGAAAGCTATATTCGAGACAAAAATCAGTTGTAGATTTAAGTGTGTGAAACATGAATCGTCTCAAAAAACTTTTAAGTTTTTGACCGAGGGATTCCTTCTGAGTAAGTTGGCACTTCTTTGACGAATGTGTTAGAGTCAGTGCGAGGGCCTTTTTGCGCTTTGAACAAAAGGCTCGAAAAAGCCTTCACTTTGGCCGACTTTCCGATCAAACGTTAGTTGTGTTGGTGCAAAGACTTGAAGCATGCGCTTTAGAGCGTACACAGCGGCTTATGACGGAAGAAAAACAAGAAAAAAATGATCCCAGGTTAGTACTTTGTGCCTTCGGCCAAAAGTTATAATCTCTTGTAAAGGAGATATATTGGTAATGGTCATACGTTAAGCTATCATTATTAGAAAGTTATAACCATCTTAAAAATCTAGCACCGAAAGAAAGCACCGGTTAATAATTTTTATTTAATCAATAGTGAGATTTAAAGGATATTTGCAAACTCAAAAGTTACAACCACCCTGTGTAGAATAATAAACGGAACCAGGGGATTTCCCGGACACCCTTATCGCCGGACAATTGACTTTACGGTTCTGTATTTCGTTGTAAAAACGAAACATTTCGCCAACCATTTCGCCAGAGCATAATTATGCGTATTGGTTGCTGATAGGATTGGTCGCATGGCTAATTTCTCCTTGTGTGTTTTCGGTAACCCGTACAGGTGTGCCAGTCCAAGGAGAAATTAGCCATGCGACCAATCCTATCAGCAACCAATACGTATAATTATGCTCTGGCGAAATGGTTGGACAACAAGCTGAAACCGTTGTCGCTAAATCAGCACACAGTCACGGATATTTTCGATTTTGTGAATGAACTACCGCGAGACCTCAACATAACACCTGGTGATTTACTTGTGTCCTATGACGTATCCTCGTTGTTCACAAATGTACCTTTGGATGAAACCATTAAGATTCTCGCAGATAGAGCCTTTAGAAACAACTGGTTAAATTCCGAGTACGACTTGAACATTTCGAAGCAGGACCTTATTGATCTTTTGGGTGTGGCCACCAAGGGCCAGCTTTTCCAATTCAATGGCTCCCTGTATGAACAGATCGACGGTGTAGCGATGGGGTCCCCCCTTGGGCCCTTGCTAGCCACCGTATTCATGTCGTCCATTGAAGAGAAATTAGATGTTGAGGGCAAGTTGCCACCTTATTATCGTCGATATGTTGACGACACGCTCACCGTGATGCCCGATTTGTCTACAGCTAGGGACTTTCTCAACACCCTCAACCACGCCCACCCCGCCATCAATTTCACTATGGAGGTCGAAAATGATGGAATGCTCCCCTTCCTCGGTATTCGACTCCTAAGCCGAGCGCCCCGTATTGAAACTAAAGTGTTCGTGAAGCCAACAAACAGTGGTCTGCTTCTCCATTACCACAGTCATGTCGATAATAGGTACAAGCGCGGCCTATTGACAACTATGCTTGATCGTGCATATCACCTGTCTTCGTCATGGTCCTACTTCACTGAGGAGTGCGAACGACTGAAGTCTGTGTTCTCTTAACTGAAGTATCCCAAGCACCTTGTGGACTCCACTGTTAAAACCTTCCCAAATTTAAAGGTCGCTGACCAGTCTTCATTGCAGTCTAAATCTACCACGGAAAACACTACTCGGGTCGTCATACCCTTTAAAGACCAGGAGTCTGCAAATATCGTGAAGACACAGTTAAAAGATCTCAGCGTGAAGCTCCAGATTATTGTCCAACCAGTGTTTACGAGTCGCAAGATTGCCCAGGAGTTCCCGACAAGCGAACCTAAGCCCCAGCTCATTGATCAACAAAGTGTTGTGTATAACTTCAAGTGTGACCAGTGCGATGCTGGTTATGTCGGATACACCCGAGGCCATCTTTTCGTTCGCGTTGATGGACATAGAAGCAAGACCTCGTCAGTGCGTAAACACTATGATAACAGACACGCAGGCAGGATTCCAGATGACCTTCGCAATTGTTTTAATGTGTTGAAAAAATTGCAGAACAAGTTTGATTGTCTCATTAATGAGATGTTACTCATTAAACAATTACGACCGTGTTTAAATGTACAATCAGACTCAATTCGCGCAAAGGTCTTTGTCTAACTTATGCAAATTAGTGACTCTGAACTCTTAATTACTCTTCAAATCGCATATTTGATTTAGTTTCCCTTGACAATGGCGCCAAGATGTCGCCGAAACGTCGGATTCTTTTATCGCTAGTTTTTGCCTGTATATGTTTCTCTAAATCATTGTTCATTTTGACTCTCAAAGCAAAATCGGTGGTTAGAATGCTGAATAACGATTTTTGACTTCAGCACTGCGCGAGGTTATCAATATTCACCCTGAAGATTCTTACGAACTCCGACATTTGCGGTCTGATCACTTCTTCGAAAATACTTTAAAATTCAAACTCAGTGAAATTTTTTGAAGGAATGTTTCTTTATTTGACTTTTATATGATGTATTTTGCCATGATCGAAAAGAATATTTCAAAGACAAAGGCTGCATTTTTCTCGTAACGATCGTCCAGAAATAGACCAACCTGTCCGGAATTTATAGGCCCATTTTACCTAGTCTTTCCGCAATTACAAAGCAATGAAACTTCACGCCCTAATTACTAGCAGTAGAAGCTACATTGTGGCTAAATTTTAGCTCGTTAGCGCTGTTTTGAGTTAAGTTTATTCAAGTTTTGCAAAAATTGTCCGGAAATAGGGCAACTAACTGTACTGCGACCCAGTAATTTTCATTGGAATGGTTGTACTTCAGGATTTTAACCCCGGGTGAAAAGTAAAAGAAAATACATCTCATAACTCAGGATTGATACTGGGAGTTAACGTTGAGTCGAAAAATTGTTTCTGCACTTTATTAACAACTACCATTAACCGACCAACAACGACATGCGACCGATTTACTCCGACAATGAGCGAGTCATCCCGTAATAAACATCGAAAATGAGCCGTGACCAAATTTAACCTTAATGGAAGGCGATGAGGTGCACGATAGTGGCATGTTTGACAAACATCATTGTCAAGCCGATCTACTCCGAGAGTTACCGGACTAATGCTCAGGCTCAAGTACCCACATATCAATAAAACAAGCAATGAAAACGTAAAGCTTGTGGGATGTGGCTGGAGTGACAAGGATACTTAACAAATTAATGTGATCAAGTAAGTTGAAGCCACTCTAAGGGCACTCTACTTGAGCCACTCTACTTGAGCCTGAGCATTAGCTATGCCATGCTGATGAGGCCTAACAAAGCCGAAACAGCTGCCCATGGCTGCTAATGCTTGGGCTCAATCTTTGCTTTGATAGATTTAAGGGGTGATGCCCGCTACCTTGTGGCCTTAGTGCCCTTAGAGTGGCTTCAGCTTACTTGATCACATTAATTTGTAAAGTATCCTTGTCACTCCAGCCACATCCCACAAGCTTTACGTTTATATTGTGATCTTACATGTGAATTCACTCAAAGACGGTATGTCCAGCGTCACATACGACTGTCGCTAGATACACCATTTTGCTAATTATCAGTTCCTTGTGAATTGTGGGTAGATCCAGTCCTTGGTGGGGCAAACGACCATTTTAGGACGTTATTTGAAATTATAATTTTGACCGTTTGCCCCCACAAAGGACTTGATCTCTGGATCAAAGGACTGGTGAGATTACTCACAATTCACCACTAGGATCTGACCGTTAGCAAAATGGTGTATTGCAGGTTGGTTTTCTTGCAGTTGCAGCTAGTGGAAATATTATTACTTATTACAGTTCCCCCTTTTCCTAAAGTATTAGTTCTTCTCGGTATTAGCACAAGCATGGTAAAAGATCTACCTAAAGGTTTTGTGGCTAAATATTTCTTTTCTAGGTAAACAGCATGACAGTAGAAACGAGAATGAAGAGAGAATGAATATATGAAAATCATATATTTGAACTGCGGATTAAAGAATGAATATGTCAATGATCATCGCAGTTATGAACACTACTTAAGCAGTAGTGAAAATAAAGTCTGAAAAAAAATCCAGGCTTGTACGCGATTCGAACCCATGACCTCTGCGATACCGGTGCAGCGCTTTACTAACTGAGCTAACAAGCCAACTGAGAGCTGGTCATATTGTTGGTTCGTAATATATCCGTGAGTGATGAATATATGAGAATGAATATATGAAAATCATATATTTGAACTTCGATTTAAAGGATGAATATGGGAATGATCATCACAGTTATGAACACTACTTAAGTAGCAGTGAAACAAAGCCTGAAAAAAATTCAGGCTTGAACGGGATTCGAACCCACGACCTCTGCGATACCTGTGCAGTGCTCTACCAACTGAGCTAACGAGCCAACTGGGAACCCGGGGGGTAGGGCACTCCCTATAATGGCCTATACGGGGAGGCTCCGCCCGAAAGGGTTACCTTTTTCACGCTTCAGGTATATGATAGGGTAGGGATTTCACGAGTCGAAGTATATGAAAGGGTAGCGAAATCTGTCATTGAGGTATTTAAAAGGGCCTTTCATTAAAATATTTCGAACATACATGCCTTATGACTATACTGTTTTGATTTATTGAACGCTACATGAAAATGACAACAACAACAACAACACCTTTATTTGCCTTGTACATACATACGCTGATAAAGTTTTAAAAAAATAATAAATAACATTTCTGTTTGTACTTGGTAAAGCCTGGAGCTGAAATAATCCTAGGATTTTCTAGCCAGTTCTCCAGATTTAAAAGTTGTAAATAAGTGAGATAGGAACTATTTTTAAAGAAGCAGTTTTAAGTGTACAATATAATAGGAATGAAAGAGTATATGCTTAGGTTGCGTTTAGTTATGCTGTTCTGACAGTAGATAAGGTTTTAGTTGTTTTGAGAATTGGTATATGTTTAGTTCTTTAAGATTTAAGGGAACTTTGTCCCAGATAATACACGCCGCATATCCGATTGTTTGTTTTCCCGTATTAGTTCGCACTTTCTTTACGTAAAGGTTTCGTTTCGATGCATACCTGGTATTGTATTTGTGTACATTACTGGCATATTGAAAATAGTTTGAAAACAGCTTTGGCAGAAGGCCTTTATGCCAAAAGTACGTGAATTTTAGAATCTGAAATCTATAAACATTGTGTACCGTAAGAACATCTAATAAATTTAGCAGGGGAAGTGCACTTTCTGTGTGCTCACCATAAGCGGTGGCAAAGAAAATAAGCCTGGCAGAATGATTTTGTTTAGTTTGTATCCTATCAATGTGTGTTTTGTATGCACTTCCCCACGCTAATATTGCATATGAGATATATGGGTATATTAAGCTGTAGTAGATTTGTTTCATTTGCAGTAGAGTAAGATAATGTCTCAGCTTAGATATAATACCATTGTTTCGGGCAATTCTTGTACAGATGTATGAATTATGGTAATTAAATGACATCGTTTCATCAAGCAAAACACCCAAATACTTAATTTTTTGCTTCCTTTGCAGCACATTTATTGTACCGTCTGCACTTTCAATATTGATATTTACTTTTATATTTCTTTTGCGATTTAATAATCATGAAGTTTGTTTTAGAGAAGTTAATTGACAATCTATTTACGTCACACCATATTTTCACTTTTTTAAGTTCAGAGTTGACTATTTTCTCGAGAATTTTCAGATCGCGGGCTGAGGCAAACACGTTTGTATCGTCTGCAAATATTCTAAATGTTAAGGCATTGGAACAGTTCGGTAAATCGTTTATGTAGATTAAAAATAATACTGGACCTAGGGAACTCCCTTGTGACAAGAAGACTTCCTGTTTTAGGTATGCGAGAGGGGTACCATTTGTCAATGGAAGGTATATGAAAGGGGTACCTTTTCTGGCAAAAATGATATATAAAAGGGTAAGGGGTCGGACCTCGGGGCGTAGCCTCCCCGTATTAAATGTTTTTCAGTACCCCCCTCCGGGACTGGGAGCTGGTCATTTTGTTGGCTTATTAGGCTCAATGGGTAGAGCACTGCACCGGTGTCGCACAGGTCGTGGGTTCGAATCGAATCCCGTACAAGCCTGGTTTTTTATTCAGGTTTTATTTTCACTACTGCTTAAGTAGTGTTCATAACTGCGATGATCAGTCACATATTCATCCTTAAGTTTTGACCTAGCATGCACCCTAACGGCCATACCACCGTGATCGACAGCAGTAGCAAACTAGAAATAACAATTGTGCGGGGAGTTAGGAGTAAAAGAAAGAGTACCGCATAACGTTTGTATCAATTTTCCGATAACTGTCTTCCTTGGTCTTCCAGCAGCTGACACGTGTCGTAGAATTTCGATTCGTGGCTTTTACAATGTCGCGTGCAGCAATTTGCTCACGATTTAATTTACTATACTCACTCTCCAGCGGCGTTTGTTGTGTCCATTTGATTATTGTTTGTTATTTGAAAGAAATATACTAAAACGTGTGAAAAGAGGGTACTGCTATCTCGGTGAAACTGCTGTAAATACATTAAGAACACAGATCAGCAACCGATGACATGACTATTAACGAAAGTGACTTAAGACACACAACCACCTTTAACTTCTGTAATAACTCGAGTTACAGCAATAAGTGAACACTTGTTTATTTTCCGTGGTTTTAGCTTCAATTACAGTACAGTTTATTAGTTACTTTCAAAAGGGTTTTTCAGAACTACTTATTTACAAAAATCGATTATAACTAATTAAGAATTACAACAATGCTGAGAACTAATTTACAAAAATTCTTATTTGCTTTCTTGATTTGTTTCTGCAAACCTCGAACATTTTGCTTGGCCAAAAAAACAGCAACAACAAATTAAAAATAAACACAAGTTTTATAAATAACAGGGATTATCCAAGAGATTAAAAAACTGCCCGGGCGGAATACCAAGGGGAATGACTTGTTGTATTCTTTATGCAAATTTGGCGTCGTTCCATTCTAATCAATAGCAGTGCCAAATTGGAAGTTGTGGTTATCGTAACGGTTTTAATTTTTCTAATATCCTGTCCAAATTGTTTTGCGCTTTGAACGCTTTTACCAGAACCTTACTAAAGTCTGAAGAGAAGACTCAGCGTTAATCGAGAGTCAAGAAAGTTCGTAGAGAGGTAAGTTAGGATATTCATATCGTGTGACGTTTGTCCACAATTGTCTGTACAAGTATATTTGCGGTTACTGATATGTTCGGAACAACTCTTCCGAGTCATCTTTTCAAAAGACTTTTGTTAAGTGGGATTGATTGTGTACACAAAATGATTTATTTTCGTGGGTCTTGTATTCCTTTCCCAAGTTTGCAGTATTTCTTTTTGTGAATTTTTTTTCTTCCTTTCGCTGCGAGTAACGGTTCTCAGCGGATGTAGAAGGTAGTCTGTGTGATCCAGTATATCAAAGTACTTGGATTTTCTTTCGTCTTAAACATAAATACACCAATATTTTTTACCGCTGACAACCATAAAAGCCTTCAGTTTTCCTATACACTTCTTGTAAAAGTAAGCGAAAAACGTTTTCTTTTGAAGTCAGGTAGCTTTGCGACTGGAATACATGATGCGGAACCTATTTGGCGCCCTCAAAGAGAAACGCACAAAAACAGAAACGGAAGCAGATTAATCCCAAGTTGTAAGCGGGAGCACAAACCATTTGCATGGGATCGCTGTTCAGATATATGGTAGGAAGATAGGGAGCTACTCGATCTAGCCTGCATGCGTGGCAGGCTGTAGAAAGGGAAGAGGGTAGGGGAAAGCATGTTAAGGCATGGCTCGGGCCCGAATTCCCGAAAAATCTAAAACAACCATAACTTCAATTCCCAGACATTTATCGAAAGAACACCAAACTTGGCAGTGATATAGAACTCTAGGACCTTACCTGACCAGGAAACCTAAGTATTTGACTACTGTTAGACTACAGTTTTACATTTCTTTTACCTTTATTTATACTACTTACAAAAAAAAAAAAAGAAAAAAGAAAAGACAGTGAGAAAAATAAAGACGCCCTTAAGGGTGACTCTCAGCCTGGGTATGTTCTTAGTATGTTCTTAAAATTCCTTAGCCTGAACGTTCTTATAAACAAGAAAAAAGAGTGTATGTCATCTTAGCACCGCATTGAAAACCCAAAACCTAAAATCATTACCAGAAATCGGCGACATTTTGCTCCCGCGCGAGTGCACGCTAGACACGCGAGTTTCCAAGATGGCGGCTTTTGAGCGAAGGCGTCGAGAGCGACTAAATTAAAGCAATTCTTTACTCCAGCGGACTTATGCAAGAAAGGCTTGGTTTCTAAGTCAAACTGAATAATGTCAATAATGGCTAGCGAGTATTGAGAAGGAGCAGAAACGCTAACTTTATTTCTGGCCGTCGACTAGTCTCAGGGGAGTACTTTGCTCAATGAAGACTAACATCGACTGGCTGTGAATTTTGCACTCATTAGTTGTAATCTTGTCTGGACTTATCCTTCACAGAACCGGTCAAATGCGGCTATTTTTGAAAGCTCATTCTCTATTAATATTGCTCGGACGTACGGAAGATTGTCAAAACGAGGAAATGCATTGTAAAATTTGTATTAAAGGTGAGTAATTTTACTAAAATCTGACTAAAATGGTGACTGTATAGGGGTCAGTAACCGAAGTTTTTCAATTGAAAATTGTCTAAAGTTTTTTAATGTTTTCAGTCTAAATAACAACAAAAAACACTCCATTAAAGGTTTATTTTTTATATGCGACATGCGGAAGATAAGTAGCATTGCCACCGGTAAATTTATCTGAAGTTTTCCGATTGAAATTCATACATTCTTCAGTAACTCCGGCGGCCATTTTAACGAGGCCGCGTGACGCATGAATAAATTCTCTCCTGATAAACGTGACGCGGATTTCTGGTAATGATGGTCCGGCTTTGTCACAAGTGAACTACACTAGAGCGTTGAATCGATTCAAATGTGTTTTTGGAAAAGATAAAAATGGATGGCACCTTTAACAAAATGGCCAATTTTTCACTGTCTTGCCTCTTAACATAACCTCAACAAGGTTTCTTGAAATTTGTCTGTATTAGAAGCAGAGTAATGGCTGCATCTTTGCATGCCACAGCTACGAAAATCACCAGGTGATATGACAGTTTTGATAAACTTGAATGCTACTCATTATATAAAATGTGATGTAAAAATTAAATAAAACTTGTTAACTTCAAGTACACCATAACTATTTGCAATTTCAATGTAACTTTTTGTTAACCAATAAATAATTTTATCTGAGACTGCAACCCTTTTTTTCTTTTGTGGGAGTAACTTGTGTGTCATTATTTTTCGATTTAGGTGTTAGATCAACAAACAGTTGGCAGAATCATCATCTTCTTGTCTGTGTAACCTGGATGTCGAGTCACCGGCGTTTCTTGTGTATCTCCTCTTCCTTTCAAAGCCTTCTGTAAAATGAAGGAATGGCAAAAGACAACGGCACATTTTCACTATAAAACTGTTTAATTTCAATAAATCAACCGTGCGGGAGCTCGCGGGTTCAAAAACCGGCCGGACCGACACTCAGGGTCTTTAAAATAATTGAGGAGAAAGTGCTGCCTTTGTATAATGAAATCTGAAAATAGTTAGACTTTCTATTCTTGTCGGATAAGGACGATAAACCGTAGGCCCCGTCTCACTACACTTGTTGCTAATGATCTGTGGGATATGTTTCTTCGCGGATGTTAAGACCTTCAGGATCAATTGTTCTGCGTTAAAATCCGCGAAGAAACATATTAGTTAATTTTTTGTCATAAAGTTTATCTTTTTTACACTTTTTTCTAGTATTTTATTTTACACTGTCAATCATTTTAGTTTTACGTGTTTCCGGTTCATTACTACATAAACACCCCTTCCAATGTAAATTCTCATTGTACCTAAAGAAGGCTGGTTTGGCCAGCCGAAATATAGTACACAAAACTTAAAGCCATTCTACGTTGTATCGGCCCTTGCTTTTATACTCTAAAATGGCCGTTTGCCCCCACAAAGGACTGGATCTACCCACAATTCACCAGGAACTGATCATTAGCAAAATGATGTATCTGCTATCCAGGCCTTACCTGCATTATAACAGAACCGACCTCCATTCCTTACAGGTAGCTCACGCTGCAGTTTCTTGATTTGTTCCTTGCTTGCACGAAAGATTGCGTCGCTTTGCTCCATAAAAAGATCCGCAGTAATTATCAGGATCACCGCGACTGAAATAACTGCTCTGCTCATAGTATGAAATGAGGCTTAATGCGTTACTTCTGCAAACAATGCAAAACGGATTAAAAATGTTACAACACTGCGCTAAATGACTGGAATACCATATTTCCTCGAAGAATCACCTCCCTCGAATAATCGACTCCCCACCCCCCTCCCCCTACCCTACCCCTGAAGTGGAGTCTGATCCAGCAAAACTGATCAGTGACGATTCAAGCTCTGACGCCGAGGATATTGACAGTGAAAATTAATCAAAGAAAGCAATTTGGAACACTTAAAGAGCCCGTGTTCAGTTATTTGATGTGATTGTGTCTTGATTTAATGGGGTAATAAAACAAAATATTTAGGGGATTACTTCCAGTGAGCAATATTTGAAATAATCGCCTCCCTCGAATAGTCTCCTTCCCTTGAATAATCGCCCCCTTTTTGGTGCGAAAAAAATAAATAATCGCCCCGGCTATTATTCGAGGAAATACAGTGCTTGCTCATGCCCAGGTCGTGCTCCATCAGTATATAAAGTGGTTTAAGGGTGATAAACGAACGCGAAATGCCCTGTAAGGGCCTGTATAAGGATAAGTAGACTACGGCCTTTGCCAAGAAAAGTGAAGAATCCTGTACACTTTTGTCAGGATGCACATGTATTATACTATAGGCGTTCGACTTTTTTTAAAATGTGATTGTCGACCATGTGAATCTGTGTGGACAGTTCCGGCGAAAGCTCTTGAGAATTTTCCGCAAAATGACAACATTGTGTTGTACGACTTGATAATTTTAATTTTGTGGGTGAAATTTTTAATTATGGAAATTCAAACTAAAGTACCGGTATTTCTTTCCTGTGGTGCAGTCTATTATGTTGTACAAGGTGGTTCCAACTTTTGACTATTTCCCTGAAAAGCCCAAAGCTACTGAGCAGAACTTTCCTGTGTTGCTGTTTATTGTGCTGTAAAAGGTGTTTCTATTACACGTGAGCCTGTGGATGAAATCCTAAAGTGTGACCAACCTCGTTCCAAGTGGAACAAGGTTGAAAGTGTGACCATCCAACTGTAAGCTACCAAGCAGTACTTTCCTGTGGTGCTGTAAATTTCGCTGCACAAGGTGGCTCTAACGTAAACTTTTGAGTCTGTTGATGAAATCCTAAGGTGTTACCATTCGAATGAAAGCTACTGAGCAGTACTTTCCTGTGGTGTTGTTTGTTATGCTTTGCACTGGGTGGGTGTACTTTTTGAGTCTTTCCATAAAATCCTGAAGTGTGACAATTCAAATAATCTGCACAAAAGCTATTGACTTTTCTCTAGTGCTGTGGCTCTAATGTTTTTGTGTGAAGACAAACGTTTCAGTGTGATTGTTCCCTTATTACACTGTGCTCTGTAATAGACAGAACATGTTAACAAAATATTTTTATAACATAGCTGGTACCCTCGCGTAGTCAAATTCAATTGCGCCAGCGTGCTTCATATTCCTATTGTGCACGCTGATGACGTAGCAGAGGGAATTTCTCTTTACACAATATTTAAACTACCGCGTTGAAAATGTTATAAAACAGTTGGTTCATGCGTCAGCGTGCGTTCATCGAGATACGAAGCACGCGGGAAGTTTGGAGAGCACGAAAGATGCGTAAGAGTTGCTCGAGGCGTAGCCAAGAGCAGCTCTTACTTTCGTGCTCTCCAAACTTTCCGCGTGCTTCACTTCTCGATGAACGCACGCTGACGCATGAACCAATTGTTTAATTTATTTATTTGACTACACAAAAACGTTACAATAGCTACATAGAGCTATAAGATAGGACATACCTTTTTTCGAGTTTTTTTTTTTTTTTTTTTTTGCTGCTAGAAATGGTTGAGAGATCTTTACGTTTTATAATTTAATAAACAAAAGATACATTACCGTTAATGGAGTGTGAAGGGAAACTTGATATACCTTAATGCTAACGAACAGATAAAAGTTTTAAAGGCACCAACTGTTAAATAGACTTATCTCTTTAGTTTCCAATTCAAATATTCATAATTCCCGGGAGGCCAAATATTGTTCAAAAGATGTCTTGGTGCCGTCATTTCCGACCCTGAGTACATGAATTCAAAAGTTTATAATTTTGTGGGATACTGGATGAAAAACTCACTGCTTCGAATTTTTTTATGTCAGTTTGCTCCGTTTAGTGTGAAACTGGTCAGTATCTTAGTCGTTACAAACTGTGGTTTAAGGATTATTTTGCCTTCTGTTTTGTGTATTGTGGCCACAGTAATGAAGTCGCTATGTATTGTTTTGTATTTTGTGGTAAACGAAAAGAAAGTTCCTTGCTATCAAATGAAGTCGAATTTGTTTGTCTTGTTGCATTTGGCAACTTCGTAACCACCAGCAAAGCATATAGACAAAATTGTCTGATGGATAGAAACCGACTTTAGTTAAACCATTGTTTCGTGAATTTTGTCAGCGATTGGTGCGATAGTAGATGCCCGTTAATGGCTGTTAAATTATCTGAGGACGTGGCTTTCCAGCGACATTTTTCTACGAGCCTTTCATATCGCAAATCAGTAGTTATACGATAGTATAGATGGAGATAGAAATCGGAATGTGACTTCTGAAGTTAACAAGCCTCGATCTTTTAACTAAATGTTTGAATGTAAGATTTCTTCATGGAATGGTTCTAGACGGGATTTTTGACACATCTTCGTTTTCGTACCTCAATTTCAACTTAATCAACTAGCTTGCAATTTTTACACAAATCCTTCGTTTATGTTCTTTTTTCTTACAGATGTTTTATACACAATTAAAGTTTTTAACACTGAGTAAATCTCTGCAATAGCATAACTCCTCCACAGCCGTAAGCAAAAAGTGTTTATAATTATCAAAATCTCAGAGTGCTCTACGAAGATAAAATCTTCCATACGTCATTGAAATCGAGTTCCTTTCCTTTCCACGAAACCGATAACAATACAACAATACAACACGGACTTTGACACGATAAGCTTAGTAATTTTTGTCATATGCTGAAAGTGGAAAGTTACTTTAAACGACAAACGTGACATTTCTTAAGTTTAAAAGTGTTAAGTTTAATGCTGAGGTTTAAATCTTTTTTAAAAAATTTCAAACTATTTTAATTTTATTTTTCCTTTCACTGGAAGATTTATTAAACGATCTGTAGCAATAGGAAATGAAATTCAAATTGATTTCAGAAAGTTCAAAACTTCCAACAACAACATAGTTATCATCGACGAAACGAAGATCATTTAAAGGAATTAAAAACTACACTTTGCGCGTAGTTTTCTTGTCTTGTTTTTCTATATTTAATAAAACAGTGAATTGAAAAGAACATGCATACATACATGTTTTATTGAAGCTCCTTGACATAAGGCTTTTCAGCGAATATCATGTAAATAATTAAAAAACATGCATCTATAAAAAAATGGCATTAGTTACCCCACAGAAAGAAAAAAAAGTTTTTCAACAGAAAACGAATCCTGTTATCACCCAGTGATTGAAATTCTGCTACATTTGAATTTTATATCTTTAATTTAGACTAATTTCTTGGGATCAGACATCTGCGCCTAAACATATTTTGTTAACCAAAAATTGTGTTATGCCTAAAATTAAACGAAATCTGTAGAGAGAGAAGTAAACAAGCCATGGTAGGGAAATGATTAAAGTATCATTATTCAACACGAA
Source organism: Pachyseris speciosa (assembly GCA_016490735.1). Taxonomy (NCBI): domain Eukaryota; kingdom Metazoa; phylum Cnidaria; class Anthozoa; order Scleractinia; family Pachyseridae; genus Pachyseris; species Pachyseris speciosa. The sequence continues at coordinate 75,748 of JAEMWC010001722.1, read as the reverse complement.
ATCTTTCTTCCACTTCCATTTAACAAAGACGTTTTAGTCGCTAAAGGTTTTATGGATCGGCGCATGTGCAAACTACAACGTTAGCCCATTCTATACTACTGTTTATAAAACAATCGGAAGCGTGCAGATGACTCTTGCGGTAAATTTGCCTTTGAAAATTTCGCCGTCAGTAAAAAAAAATTCAGCCGATAAAGGTGTGATTGCTCATTAGAATTCAGTTTGAATGTTCCGACTTCATGCATAAAGTACATTTTAGTTTTCGTATCAATCATATGTATATCAGTAATCAAAGACAGTGTATTTTTGTGCAAGTGGAATGATAGTCTTCGGCTATACGGCTACACGAAGGCTAGCCGAAATGACTGATGCCCAAATTTCACGGAAGATGTCAACCGATCTTCAAAGAAAATGTTCAATTTAGTATTGAACATCGAATTTATTCTTCGGCCCGAAGATTTTATTCCGGACCGGACGCTTAAGTTATGTACTCGTATCTGATTGGTTTTTAAACAATGGAATTGAGTGGGCACGTCATAGCTTTCACATGCGGCAAACCGTGGCACTGTCCCTTTAATTTTTTTCGATAACAATGGCTAAGCCTTTGAGCAATATCAGCGTGAGAGATTACGGCCGGACTAGGCTCATTGACCTTTTGAAACAGGGATAAACTTTGAACACATTTTGCCGATTTAAGAAAGCGCTTGCTACTATAATGTTAGGGCTGATCAGTACATGGACACGTGATTAATAATATCCAATCCAATAGTTGATTTAAGAAAGTCTCAGATTTGTTTTCTGCGCACGCCCGAACAAAATCTCCAGTTTAAAGGAATAATTAATATAGTTAGGTAGGCTACAATCAATATTTTGGGGAGGAATTTCATTTCATCCTAAAAGAGATAATCCAAATTTTTTTCATTCTCATTTCTTTCCTGGGCGGTTAAAAAGTTATTTGTCTACCACTTGGGTCTGTGGAGTCAAGAGTGAAGTTCGCAACAATTTGTCTTTTTCAGGAGGTATTCCTTAAAAGATATCATTTTTAATACCACTGGGTAGATAATAATTAAAGATATCTTATTATCGGTTTCCATCCGGTAAAAGCAATTGGATAGAATTCTAATATATCTACTAACCAAAAGGTCATCATTAATCTTTATGACCGTGAGAATGGCTGTTAGAGAAATTCGATGTTTTGTTTAGTTGTTACTTAAAACATTGAGTGCATTAACTCTTAACCATAGCGTTTTTTTCTTATGGTCATCTAATACTTCGTTAATTTGACATAAATAACTATATGGCTTATTAGTTATCTTATTTTAATAGCTAATTACTGGACCACGAAATGGCGTCATTCTTGCCCTGACTAAACTATAGCCTTTGAGATTTAAAGTTTCCTTAACTATCGCTAATATTTCCCTTACTTGGAAATAAGTTTCGTATTTCACGATTATAGTCGCTATAAACACTAACATCCTCTTATTACATAAGTAGGAACCGACGTTGAGAGCTTTGGGATGAAGATTTCATCAACAACTGCAAAGTAATATTCAAATTCTATCACGCAAGTTTCCACGTTGAACATTTAAAGACGTTTCTGGATTCGATTAATTAATTCCGAGTAATTAAGGAATATATCAAACAACATAAAAAGGATCCTAGTTCAAAACTCTACTTTATTTGATAAAGAAGACAATGATGTCCGAAAGGTTACAACTTTTCTAGTAAAGGAAAGCTAAGTGGCACGGTTATAATTTGTTCATCTCATCATCATCTATTTTTATCTTCGATCCTCTAAGTTTTTAACAGTCTTGAGTGTCTTATAGGTCGTTGATTTTGCAGAGAAATTGTTCGTAATGTTTGAAATCGTTCTTTGCTAGCTTCAGTCAGTCGTTTGACCAAACTAAAGGTGTTCTTTAGAGTTTAAAAGAAAAAGCAGATTTCAATGATAAGCCTTGCCTTATAAAGTGCTATTTTGCCATCTGATAATTAATTAATCAATCATTCCCCTCTCACTACCATTACTTTGTCGTGTAATATTCTCCTGTTCGAATCTGTCGATGAAATCCTTGAGAGAGACCATTCAAATGAAAGATATTGATCAGTACTTTCGTATGGTGCTGTTTATTACGCTGTACAAGGTGCTTCTAACTTTTGAGTCTGTGGATTTAATCCTAAAGTGTGACCATTCAAATAAAAGCTACTGAGAAGTACTTTCTTGTGGGGCTGTTTGTTATGCTGCGCAAGGTGGTTCTAAGTTTTGAGTCTGTGGGTGAAACCCTAAAGTGTGACCATTCAAATGAAAGCTACTGAGCAGTACTTTCCTGCGGTGCTGTTTATTATGCTGTACAAGGTGCTTCTAACTTTTGAGTCTGTGGATTTAATCCTAAAGTGTGACCATTCAAATAAAAGCTACTGAGAAGTACTTTCTTGTGGGGCTGTTTGTTATGCTGCGCAAGGTGGTTCTAAGTTTTGAGTCTGTGGGTGAAACCCTAAAGTGTGACCATTCAAATGAAAGCTACTGAGCAGTACTTTCCTGCGGTGCTGTTTATTATGCTGTACAAGGTGGCTCTAACTTTTGAGTCTGTGGGTGAAATCCTAAAGTGTGACCATTCAAATGAAAGCTACTGAGCAGTACTTTCCTGTGGTGCTGTTTATTATGCTGTACAAGGAGGTTTAACATTTTAGTCTGTATTAGTAACCCTCAACTGAGGAAAGTCAAATCAAAGTTATTGGTTTGTTTCCTTTCTTGTATTTTTTTTGAAAAACAAATTTGATATTTTGTTTGAACTTTATATTGGGCGATTCTGAAGGAGCACGAATTACTCAATTAAATTGCCTCAAGGAAGTTAAATTAATGCAGATAAATCATGAATGACCTAACAAGGCTCGGTTGTTCTGAATATTGATTTCCCATTACCTGTTTACGGAAGACAGTAATATTGTTCGTTTACAACTTCAGCACGCCTACAGTTTTTATCTCAAATTGATACGAATTCCTTCCACCCATTAGGAGTTTTACCGCCTTCGATAGAGTGCTAATAAATTAAGCCTCTTCTGCTTCACACTCAACAGATTACAGAGCTCTTTGGAGAAGACACTACTGCCAGAAAGGTACGTTTCTCAAGAAATTGAAGAATTATTTGGTTTAATGGGATTGTAAGGCCTCTTTCAACTACAGTTAGGTTTCTGAAACGAGGTATACTCCAATTAAAATTGTGTTGCAGTATCCTAAAACGTAGTCACCTCTTAAAACCTCTATCTAATTTCACTACTGAAATCACTGCTAGAGCTCTCACAAGTGAGTTGTAATCAGTGCTGGAACTGAACTAATATTCTATGTCACGAGCGTTTGGTATCAATTTAACAAGCCACAGGAGATGTTTGTACTGATGAAAACTCAAAATAACACTCCAGTTTTGTTCAGATTAAAACTACTCTACTAGAGCAATCAAATAAAAAATGAGGCTCCTTGGGTATGGATGGTCAGGGTGGAAACGGATCGCAATTTGAAAACAAGTAGGTCACTGTTTATTCAAGTTTCAGCTCTGCCGTCTAGTAAGAACCATTATAAACCGATTATGCGTGGATCTTCTTTAAAAAATAAATTTTTATCTTTTTGTTGGAGATCTAAGACCAATTTGTGTATAAAAATGTTCTTAGTAACGAATTGACCCGAATTTTGCTCCAAAGACCGACAAATAACCATTCCATTCCATAACCCCTTTAAGAATTTCCTCAGTCCTTAATATTTTCAGCTCGCAATCTCATGGCGTGGTTTTTCATTACATAAAATCTTTCTGCCACCTTCCACATTTAGTTCCAAAATCCCGTGAGTGTTTCATCCACAAAGACTAGAAATAATTTTCTTGGGCGGGCTCCTTCATCAGTGCACCTGTGTAATTTACCAAGACGTAATTAATACCTAAACCGTGATAGCTGTACATGGGAATTTGATGAGTGGCGAGAATGATGGTTTCAAGACTGGACTGGGAAAAGAGCTAAAAGAGCTTGTTTTAAAGTGGAGCTGAATTCATATCAAAATACGACTTAACCAACTTTTGAGTAGCTGCATTTTACGTATATATAGGCGATTCATGGATTCTTATACGATCTCAGTTTAGAGCCCTACGCTTGAACTTTTATTATTTCTTAGTGCACATTTGACTTGTATAGTTTGGAGCTTATAATTGGTAGTTTTAAAGATCATTGTAATCATCATGTAAAGAAATTTTGGATGCTGTCAGAAAAAACGCCATAGTAATCAGATTATTATTATTATCATTATTATTATTATTATTATTATTATTATTATTATTATTATTATTATTATTATTGAGATCGTGCTGGCTATGTGGCGACGCAGAATCTAATTGAGGTATTCGAAAAGCCTCAAAAACGCTAAACATTCTTTCACTTTTCTACTTGCAGACCAACATTTGTTGAAAATCTTCATCCCTGACCATGAACAAAGCACTTCTTACAGTTCTAGTTATGGCGCTTGCTGCTGGTTTTTTTGTCCTGCAAAGTGATGCTCTCCTCCGAGCTGGCAGAGAAAATATCCCAGAGAAGTCGAAACGTGGAGAAGATCAGTACGAACAATACTACAACTCTAAAATGTATCAACCGCCTGTCTATTTCAGACGAGGTAAGACTGCGAAGCATTACAAGAAATCAAACAATTTTTGACTTAAAAATATCCGAGGTTTTTTTTGTCAAGAAACACTTAATAACAGCAATTAAACTAACTCAAAGACAAGAAAACTAGGCGGCAAACTAAGCACATCAGGCAGCTACGAAAGCAAAGCCAACGAAAACGTCACTCGAAGATTTAAGTCATTAAATTCAGTTTCTATAAAGTTAACGAACTTTCCAAGAAATAAATAGGCACTAGCGGCGTTTAAGTTAAAAAGAGACGGAAATTTAATCCTTAAATGCTCACTTTCTTTTCTAAATCTTAAAGGGAACCTCCACTCTTACAACAAATTCACGCTAAATTGTTGGGAAAAATTACTAGCTTCAAAATTTTGTTTTGAAACGTGGATGTAACATTAAAGTGTACAAAAGAATTGATATCATTATCGCCTATTTTCGCTTTCAAATTTCCCGGTCGCGGCCATAGTAGTATACTAGGGATGGAATTAAGCCTCGTTTTGGAATAGGTGGATTAGGTGAAAATGGATTAGGTGGATTAGGTGCCTAGTCAATGACGTCACAATATGTCCTCCTCCATACTAATAAGTGTCTTCCTGCATACTAATCAGTGGATAGTAAGGGTACATATGAATGTTGTGCCGCGTAGCACTAGGAACACAAATAGTGGAATGGAGAATTAACTCTGAAGTGTAAATTAAAGTGCTACTTAAACCCATGAATAACCCACTGGGGGTTAGCCCTAGTAAAGGGAAACAGGGAACCACACGAGGCAAAGAAAAAATCTTTTGACCTCGGTGGGAATCGAACCCACGACCTCCGGATTAGATCTACCGTTACTCTGCCGACTGAGCTACAAGGTCACACAAGCTCTGCTCAGTCGGAAGAGTAACGGTAGATCTAATCCGGAGGTCGTGGGTTCGATTCCCACCGAGGTCAAAAGATTTTTTCTTTGCCTCGTGTGGTTCCCTGTTTCCCTTTACTAGGGCTAACGCCCAGTGGGTTATTCATGGGTTTAAGTAGCACTTTAATTTACACTTCAGAGTTAATTCTCTATTCCACTAATCAGTGGATAGGTTTACTAATGAGCGTCTCTCTACTCCAATGGAAACAATAGGCTCTCCCAGACTTGCCCATTCTCTTTTAACCCTGATTAGTTTATTGAGAACTCTATGATATTTTCAAAATAAAAGCGGGCAGATTTCGAAAGTGCTATCTTTCTTGCAATCACTTCGCTAGGAAATTATCTTCGAGATTATCGTTGATTTTCCGAAAGTGTTAACAGTTTCTCCTATAAAAATAAATTCGACTTAGCTAACTTTAACTTTTCCGCTCCGTTAGTCACTAATTATTCAAAACTAGTGATCCAAACTGCCCTATATTTGCATACAAACTCTACAGTAAATATGCCCTTGGGACAACCTTCTATCATTCAACAACGACAATGGACGGCTTAAGTTGTTTGGAACAATCAATATAAACACGCGGCTAATATGAATTACACGTTTCTTGAGAGACAAACATAAACTTTACTGCCTTTTCTCAGCGAATACAAAAACAATACAGAAAGTGATTTGAAATGAATAAACGTCAGACATCCTCTTGAACTCCGTGTGGAGGAAAAATCAATCGTCTTCTTGATATTTGGAATACTTGTAAGGTGACTTCCTTTGTAAACGTTGAGATCGACTTGAAAGCTTCTTCGGTTCATCGTCCATGTAATTTACAAATTTTAATTGTGGGCGTTTACGCTTTCTTGCTGGCGACAGCGTTTAGACTGTGGGAGGGGGTGTCAAGGTCGACGGAGGGAGGGAGGGAGGTACGGGTATGGAGGTTGCCATAGTAGACAAGGAATGTGGGGCTGGCTCCTTTACCGTTGGTCCAAGTGCTGGCGCTTGGCCTGGACTTGGTGGCACTGTTGGTAAATTGTTTACCATAGCCTCCTTAGAAATGTGTTCCCGCCCTTGAGGTTGAGGCGGAATTGTTCCTTCAGGTGTTAAGGAATTGAGCTGGTGTTTATATGTTAAAAACTTGTTTTGCAACTGCATGTACTGCCTCACTCTTTCGTCGTCTCCAAGGTTTGTACGATACAGAAGGTTATCCATATTATTCTGAATGCGCTGCATCTCCGGAATTACCGGGGGAACCATCTGGGTTTGCTGCTTGAGATACTGGAGCAGTTCCTGGGAAATGTTACTCTCTTCGATCCCTTTGTCGAATCTTCCTTCGCCAGGTAATACATTTGTTCGTAATCTGCAACCTATTGGAGTCGTTGGCTTGAGATCAACGAAAAGATACCCAAATGGTCTTCGCACCGCTTTTCCGTACTCTTGTAAAAACAAAGCAGTTTGTCTTGGGTACATTTGTTTGGCTAAAGTCATAATCAGCAGTTTATCCCGAGGATTCTTGAAAAGGACCAAGTAATGACTGTTTAAGCCGATGTTTCGGTTGCCTTTGCCTTGGTGAAACAGATTTTGTACAATGTAAATAACGCTCAGGTTTCGATGATGGGATCTTTTTGTAAACAGGTTCACGATCCGATTATCACTTCCTGCTTCAATCATTTGGTCGTCGATGACAATCAAGTTGCGGATGTTGACATCCAAATAGGAATCATTGTCTACAGAAGGCGGAATCCCCTTGACAAATTTGATTGTCGGTATCATCATCAATAACTGGGTGTAAGCGGGTTGCCATTGTGAATAACACTAGATGATTCTCTCCGGTGGCTGATCGATAACGTTTTGAGCTTGTTGTAACAGTGATTGCCCCCAGAACGTTTTACCCGAGCCAGTCATCCCTGCAACCATGCAGGTAAATGGGTGAACCATTTGAAACCGCTGACACTTTCCTTGAGACATCGGTGTAACTGGAGCGAAACCGGAATAACTGTGTTTACTGTTCATGTGTCTTTGCATACTACCTTTTCTGGAAAAAACCTTTTGACAAACAGGACAGGACCAACTCATGTCAACTGAATCGAAGCTTAACTTCAACTGACAAAATGTGTAATTTTTCACAATTATATAGGCTTCAGTAGAAAAATTCTATTGGTTTCCTCCTCCACCACCACCACCACAATTCTATTGTTTTCCACCACCGCCACCGGCACCGCCACCACCACCACCACCACCACAATTCTATTGTTTTCCACCGCCACCACCACAACAATTCTATTGTTTATTCCTCCATCACCACCTTCATCACCTCCACAATTCTATTGTTTTCCACCGCTACCACAATTCTATTGTTTTCCACCGCCAACACCACCGCCACCGCCACCACCACCACCACAACCACCACAATTCTATTGTTCTACCACTGTATTGAAATCGATATAAAGCCACATACAAGAGAAACTATGTCATTACAGTTTGGGAGAGTGTTGCTTACACTTCATTTTCGTCAGAACAGAACAGCGAACCTTTAAAAAATGAAGAAACTTTACATTCCGAATAACAAGTTGTACGAAGACTATTATCTAAACCAAGCTAAGCAAAAAGGAGGTAATTTACCGGCTTTCTACGGATCCCGATTTCAGTGGGGATATGGCTTAGGTTCCATATTTAAAGGTTTGTTTCGTTGGGCGATGCCTCAGTTACAACAAGGTGCTAAGGTACTCGGCAAAACTGAAGGCGTTACAAACCGGTGCCCAAGTCGCTTAAGATACTCTTGATGGAGATCATGTTAACACAGCGCTTGCAAAGCGAAGTAGGGAAGCTATTGGCGATCTAGTATCTCAGGTTGGGAGTGGTCGGACAGCTACAAAAAGAAAAGTGCAGTTTCATGGTTTACCTCCAGGGAAGAAACGTAAAACAGTTGTGTTGAAACAAGACCAAGACGACTTTGAACTTTGGTCGTAAATTAAGCTGGGTTCTCTATAAAATACTGGCGCCTGCTATCCTTAGTTCATTCTATGACCATGTCTCGAGTAGTAAAGAACAATCGCGGTTTCCTTGAACTCTTAACTTGTTGCCCTGAACATCAGCGTCAGTTTCTCCTAGAGACAGCCACTCCACAACAGATGCATGCATTAGTGCAAATTATTTATAATGTGCTTCGTGGAAATATTCCAGTCTCTGAAGAAGATAAGCGTAAAATGATTCCATTCAAGGATGCCATTCTTAATCTCGCTGAGCCAAGTATTCCTTACAAGACAAAGAAGCAAACCCTTGCTCAAGAGGGTGGAGGTTTTATTCAAGATTTGTTGATACCAGTTGTAACTACCTTGGGGCCCCTAATAATATAAAAATCGCGAACTACTCCGTGTGTTCAGTTGGTTCTTGTCGTTAGCGAATGCTGGTTAATATGAAGAGAAAGGTCGATTTTTGGGATAAAGAGGAAGAGAGTGATTATGATGACACTAACACAAGTGAAGAGGAAAGTGATGACGAAGAGCCTCGAATTAAAGATGTTTTAGAAGGACTTGCCCAAGCCGTTTCCAGACAACAGGCCTCCGACTTATTACACAGCATGGCGGCTTCCAAGGATATCTTGTTTTGGACACCTCGTGGACAGTTACTTCGAAACCACCGAATAATACCAGTGACCAACATCTCAGAGCTGGTTGAATATGTGTTACTCCCTTATAACGACGATGTTGCCAAACCCCGCGCCCTCAAAACATTTATAGACAGGTTGGCAGAGTTAGGAATTAATAAACGTTTGATAAAGAACCTGACCTAATGTAAAAAGAACGAGCCTATCGAGATAAAGACGGTGAGGCTGGTGATGAAGAAATGGTTTCCAAAAGCAGTGATATTGAAGATGGCAGAGAGACAGAAAACTTTGATCTGGAACATGAAGGAAATTCAGAAGTTGAATATTCTGAAGAGAGCTCATGTCCAGAGATTTTGTCTCAAGGAAAAGGCTCTTGCTACCATTGTAACGGAGAAAACATCTACCAAACTGCAGTACTAAAATGCCCAAGATGCCACTGGCATGATGGTTATAAGATTTGTCCAATTTGCGCATACAAAATTCCTGTTAATCGTAAACACTCGACTGATGGATTTATTTGCTGCACTGATTGTCACGCTGTGAAACACATTGATTCAGAAACTTTTAAGAAGAGCCATTATCCTCCAAGCGAAGATGAAGACGATTGATTTTTCCTCCACACGGAGTTCAAGAGGATGACTGACGTTTATTCATTTCAAATCACTTTCTGTATTGTTTTTGTATTCGCTGAGAAAAGGCAATAAAGTTTATGTTTGTCTCTCAAGAAACGTGTAATTCATATTAGTCGCGTGTTTATATTGATTGTTCCAAACAACTTAAGCCGTCCATTGTCGTTGTTGAATGATAGAAGGTTGTCCCAAGTGCATTTTTACTGTAGAGTTTGTATGCAAATATAGGGCAGTTTGGATCACTAGTTTTGAATAATTAGTGACTAACGGAGCGGAAAAGTTAAAGTTAGCTAAGTCGAATTTATTTTTATAGGCGAAACTGCTAACACTTTCGGAAAATCGAACGATAATCTCGAAGATAATTTCCTAGCGAAGTGATTGCAAGAAAGATAGCGCTTTCGAAATCTGCCCGCTTTTATTTTGAAAATATCATAGAGTTCTCAATAAACCAATCAGGGTTAAAATAGAATGGGCAAGTCTGGGCGAGCCTATTGTTTCCATTGTAGTAAACCTATACCGAATTAGTATGGAGGTTATAACAATGGGTGACGTCATAGACTAGGCAGCTAATCCACCTAATCCAAAACGAGGCTTAATTCCATCCCTAGTATACTACTGGCCATTTTGGATTTGATGAGGTGTAATGGTTGCAGCTATTGTCAGGAAGCAAATAAAGCAGAAAATCCTTTGTGTTGAACAATAGGGAAACCATTACACGTCATCAAATCCAAAATGGCCGCGCCAGGGAAATTTAAAACCGAAAATAGGTGATGATGATATCCATTTTTTCTTTGTACACTTAAATGTTATATCCACCCTTTATAACAAAATTTAAACTCTAGTAATTATTTCCTACAATTTAGCGTCAATTTGTTGTAAAAGTGTAGGTTCCCTTTAAATTTGGTTATTTCAAGTCACTTTTTTGCATGGGACGAAAACTCTGCCAAGCTTGGTAGGGGTTTGTAGATGGAGTAAAGGTATTTGTAGGGTTTATAGGGGTTTGTAGATAGAGTGAAGGACTCAAAGATGCAACCCTAACGGGGAGGTGATCGATATTTTGCTAACGCATAACCTTTGTATTTTGCCTTCACAGACAGAGTAGAAAGACAGGCAAATTAAAGAAAAGCACAAAAGTTGAACGATTGTCATGAACAGAACAGATAATACCTCTCCTTATAGCGGTTAGTTTGACATTTACACAGACAAATGTAAAAGTCGAGAAAAATAATAATGTAGCTAACAACCTTCGTGACCTAAAAACTACACTGAAGTACAAGTGATCGAAAGTAAAATAAAGTATTTCAAGCACAAAAAATTCAGTGTTTACTCGTGTGCATATTAATTTATTGAGTCAGTCAGTCAGTCAGTCAGTCAGTCAGCCAGTCAGTCAATCAGTCAATCAGTCAGTCAATCAGTCAGTCAATCAGTCAGTCAATCAGTCAGTCAGTCAGTCAATCAATCAGTCGGTCAGTCACTCAGTCAGTCAGTCACTCAGCCAGCCAGCCAGCCAGTCATTCAGTCAGTCAGTCAATCAGTCAGTCAATCAGTCAGTCACTCAGTTAATCAGTCAGTCAGTCAGTCACTCACTCAGTTAATCAGTCAGTCAGTCAGTCAGTCAGTCAATCAGTCAGTCAATCAGTCAGTCAGTCAGTCAATCAGTCAGTCAGTCAATCAGTCAGTCAGTCAGTCAGTCAGTCAGTCATTCAATAAGTCAGTCAATCAGTCAGTCAGTCAGTCAGTCAGTCATTCAGTCAATCAGTCGGTCAGTCAATCCGTCAATCAGTCAGTCAATCAATCAGTCAATCAGTCAATCAGTCAGTCAGTCAGTTAGTCAACCAGTCCGTTAATCATTCAGTCAGTCAGTTAGTCAACCAGTCAGTCAGTCAGTCAATCAGTCAATCAGTCAATCAGTCAGTCAGTCAATCAGTCAGTCAGTCAGTCAGTCAATCACAACAATAACTGTCTCAGCTAATCGTCCTCGCAAAGTACAGCAAGGACGCAGCTCAACAAGGTCGAACCGAAAGCATATACAAGGCGCCTCAGACAGCCGCTATACGGTCCATGTATGACCTTGGCGTACAGCCTACAGCCAGCTCGAATAAGCCGTATGTTGGTTTTTGCTGAGGGAGGAAAACCGGAGTACCCGGAGAAACACCCTCGGAGCAGGGTCGAGAACCAACACAAACTCAGCCCACTTGTGGCGTCACCGGAAATCGAACCCAGTGCCACATTGATGGGAGGCGAGTGCTCTCACCACTACGCCATCCCTGCTCTGACTTCACAGTCAGTCAGTCAGTCAGTCAGTCAGTCAGTCGGTCAGTCGGTCAGTAAGTCAATCAATCAGTCAGTCAACCAGTCAGTCAATCAGTCAGTCAATCAGTCAGTCAGTCGGTCAGTCAGTCAGTCAATCAATCAGTCAGTCAACCAGTCAGTCGGTCAGTCAGTCAATCAGTCAGTCAGTCAGTCAGTCAGTCAGTCAGTCAATCAGTCAGTCAGTCAATCAGTCCCATTCAATACTACCGTCTCCCAAAATTGGCAAAAAGGTTTACATGAACCACTCAAGACTCTTACAACTCCATACCATGTTGATTTGCCCACTAGTTCTACACTTTATGTTTCTTTTTTACACTTTTTTTGCAACTCCTAACGGCAACCTTGTTCAAGTTTCAAAGCACAAAGGCATTTCACGGAAAAAAGGAAGGGGGTTTCCTGAAATGTTTGTTTCGATTCGATGTTTGCCTGCTTCGTCGGAAATTAATTTTCACTGATTTCAAGGACTTATTTCAAAGGGGAAAACAATGTAGTTATTCTGGGGCTCTTAAATCATTTCACTAGTTTCTTACTATATTTGACTCCATTTCTCAATTAGATTAAAGCCCTTACTTAAAATCGGTTTATAGGCTGAGTAGTTCATGGTAGTGTTATACGAGATACGACCGCCGCTCTTATTCAACGGTCTCGGGAATAACGGAGCAAGAAGCAGTAATCCAACGCACTCGTGAACGATGCTTCTGCGTGAATTTTTCCGCGCGCGTTTTCCTTATTGCTTGACTATTCATGAGAGCAAATAGAGACTCGTAGTTTAGAAGATTTTGAGCCACTGGAAAAGATAAAACGCACGTAAGAGCCATCAACAAAGAGATGAAAGGAGCCAACACCAATGAGACAGACGCCACTACTGGGGTCAGATTGGCCAATGCACCCACTGGCTGAGTGTCAAGAACGTTATTTCTAGATTTGGACAAGATCCACCCAAACGGACCAATAGACTTTCAAGTCGCCCACAGGACAACGCAAAGAGGGTACGTATTGTGTTTTAATAGAAAAATATGCGTGCCTTACCAAATAACGTGGTGTGTACGCTCCCAAAACCGGACATTATTTATGGTTTATGTTAAACACGCCCAACAAATAGGCGTCAATGAAACTTCTTCTCTTGAAAACATGAAAGAGGCATTAAGATCTTGCGATATATTCACTCGCGCTGGTTGGGTATGGGAGGATTGTGGTCAGCATCTCTCGTATCGAACGCATACTCTCTTAACAATTGATAAACTGTTAAAATCGATAGAAATCAAGAGTTAACCGTCTATCGCATTAGACAAGATCTCTTCAAAAACAATTCGTAGCTATGCAGTAAAATCCAACCAAATGTCACGTGACGCCATGAGGCGCCGTTTACCCACAGGCACAACAGTTAGAACTGCCTTGTACAGCGTAATACACAGTACCACAGAAAAGCACTGTTCAGTAGCGTTCATTTGAATGGTCATACTTTAGGATTTCATCCACAGACTCAAAAGTTAGAACCACCTTGTACGGGATAATAAACAGCACCACAGGAGAGTACTGCTCAGTAGCTTTCATTTGAATGGTCACACTTTAGGGTTTCATCCACAGACTCAAAGGTTAGATCCACATTGTACAGAATAATAAACAGCACCACAGGAAAGTACTGCTCAGTCTGCTCAGTAGCTTTCATTTGAATGGTCACACTTCAGGATTTCATCCACAGACTCAAAAGTTAGAACCACCTTGTACAGAATAATAAACAGCACCACAGGAAAGTACTAATAAGTAGCTTTCATTTGAATGGTCACACCTCAGAATTTCATCCACAGTCTCAAAAGTTAGAACCACCTTGTACAGGATAATAAACAGCACCACAGGAAACTACTGCTCAGTAGCTTTCATTTGAATGGTCACACTTTAGGATTTCGTCCACAGACTCAAAAGTTAGAGTCACCTTGTACAGGATAACAAACAGCACCACAGGAGAGTAGAGAGAGAGAGAGAATCCAACCAAATGTCACGTGACGCCATGAGGCGCCGTTTATCCACAGGCACAACAGTTAGAACTGCCTTGTACAGCGTAATAAACAGCACCACAGAAAAGCACTCCTCAGTAGCTTTCATTTGAATGGTCATACTTTAGGATTTCATCCACAGACTCAAAGGTTAGATCCACATTGTACAGAATAATAAACAGCACCACAGGAAAGTACTGCTCAGTAGCTTTCATTTCAATGGACACACTTTAGGATTTCACCCCAAAACTCAAAAGTTAGAGTCACCTTGTACAGCATAATAAACAGTACACAGGGAAGTACTGCTCAGTAGCTTTCATTTGAATGGTCACACTTTAGGATTTCATCCACAGACTCAAAGGTTAGATCCACATTCTACAGAATAATAAACAGCACCACAGGAAAGTACTGCTCAGTAGCTTTCATTTCAATGGACACACTTTAGGATTTCACCCCAAAACTCAAAAGTTAGAGTCACCTTGTACAGCATAATAAACAGTACACAGGGAAGTACTGCTCAGTAGCTTTCATTTGAATGGTCACACTTTAGGATTTCATCCACAGACTAAAAGTTAGATGCACATTGTACAGGATAATAAACAGCACCACGGGAAAGTACTGCTCAGTAGCTTTCATTTCAATGGACACACTTTAGGATTTCATACACATACTCAATAGTTAAAACCACCTTGTACAGAATAATAAACAGCACCACAGGAAAGTACTGCTCAGTAGCTTTCATTTGAATGGTCACACTTTAGGATTTCACCCCAAAACTCAAAAGTTAGAGCCACCTTGAACAGCATAATAAACAGCACCACAGGAAACTACTGCTCAGTAGCTTTCATTTGAATGGTCACACTTTAGGATTTCATCCACAGACTCAAAAGTTAGAACCACCTTGTACAGCATAATAAACAGCACCACAGGAAAGTACTGCTCAGTGGCTTTCATTTCAATGGACACACTTTAGGATTTCACCCCAAACTCAAAAGTTAGAGCCACCTTGTACAGCATAATAAACAGCACCACAGGAAAGTACTGCTCAGTAGCTTTCATTTGAATGGTCACACTTAAGAATTTCATCAACAGGCACAAAAACTATAACCATCGTGTACAGCACAGTAAACAGTACTCTTATGGAAAGTAGTGCTAGTTAGCTTATGCTTTTAATAGCGAAAACGTCAAAATTTCGTCCAAACACAAAAGTACTACTGCCTTTAATTATACATAATCCGAGGTTTGGCACCGACAGTCAAGAAAAGATACTTTTCTTTCACTATTATAGAGGACTGTTGACGTGTTTCATTTTCTTATGCAAGATTGTGTAGAGCGAGTCACTGATTAGCGCTGAGATTGGACAGACTTATGGATAGAAAATTACTTTTCTCTGTTAGAACTAAATTACATCCCTTTATGCAGATGCTGAAATAATTGATAAACACAATTTGTTCAATTTGTTCTGCCCAAGGAAGATGTCATTTTGGTAAAAATAATGAAAGATTTTGATGGAACAATTTTATCTGCAATTATGCCTTACAATTCACTTTTTACTTTTGTATGTAATCGGAATATGTGAGAGTCGCCAGCAATCCCAGAGCTACGCTTTTTCTTTGATTTTTCTTATTAAATTACTGCAAACAGTCATCAATTTTTCATCCCTTAAAAGAGTAACTGAATATGTACATTAAGACGAAAACTGAGTAAAGTAAAGAAAATTTTATGAAGTACATTTCCATCGAATTTTTGAACAAATGCTCAACTTTCTTTATACCAAGTAGGTACGAAATTTGATAAACTCAAAATGCTTTAAAACTGTGATCACAAGAGAGATGAATAAACGCCGAAAATTTTACTTAGTATGATATTAAAAGAGCTACAGTTACAATTTGATCATGACTCAAACAATATTGGTGGATGATTTTATGAAAATGACGATTGGCGTTATATTTCCGAATGCTGAAATGAATCAGTCCAAATGTTATCTAACAGCTGATAAATGCTGAATGTTAATCCATTGTTTTTGAATGACTTTATGAATTTCTCGTATCTTTCTAACGAGTTTTAGGTAAAGAGTAGTCACTTTATTCCCCTGATATGTCTTACGTTCATTTAAATATATATTTCACTGGATTTATGAATGAGTGTGATTGAAATTGTATTATATTATTAAAATTAAGCATTGAAGAATTTAAACACAGGAAGCAAAAGGAAGCAATTACAAGAAAGGAAAAACCACGGAGAAAAATTAATCCTAGCTATTAGGAACGTACTTGAATTTTCCTAGACTATTTTTTCCTAACAAGTTGAAAACCAAAATTCCCAACGTTTCGATGTATGCAACGTCATCATCAACATAAATTACTAGTTTTCAGAGAGACATCCCTGTTGAAATTGAACCGAAACTCATTTATCCATATTTTCATCTGAATCATTTTCATCTCCGATTAATTCAGTACAAGTAGTCTATTTTACTTTTTCTAGAAGTATTTATATTTGAAAAGGCGTCTAGGTTAAGTGGTTTAAGATGGACAAGAAGCTGAGCGAAGGACAACGAACATGACAAATCCTTTGATCTGAAACTAATGTACCCACAAGAAAGAAATCTGGCTCGTTTTCCTCTGTGCTTCGTTTATTTTAATATAGTTCTGTCATCCGGTCTTTTGAAAGTAAATATTTCCAATTCGGTACTTTGGCCGCTGTCAAACGATTTGATGTTCCAGGGGTTCTATCGAATTATTGCTTCTCGTCTTTAATTAATTTTCCTTCTCCTCTGAGCTTCGTTTATCAATTACCCGTGGTAAAAAAGGTTCCTTTAATGTTACTATGCTTATCAGTTTTGTCTGCTAAACTGAAAGGAACTGAATTTCAATGTCGGATTTTGTGTTTTATTTATCAGGAACTCTGTTCTAATAAGAACGCAGAGCCTCTCAACACCAACTTTGCAAACGTTTTGTTTTTCATTACTTAGGATTTGCCGTAAGTTGCTCAAAATAAAACCCTTAAAAAACGAAAACAAAAGCAGAAAACTCTCGCTAGACTACACAAAAGACAGGATTGACAGAGGAATATCATGACTGAATAAAGTCTCGCTGAATTAGGGTGCGAATAATTTTGATTTGTTCCGTTACTTAATATGGAACAAACCTTTAGATACCGGAGGTCATGTTGCATTTGCAGGAAAACACCTTAATATCAGAATTTTCTTTGAAATAAAAACTGATGATATCTCCTGAGATCTCCACAGCTGATTTCTCCGTGATGCTGATTTCTCCGTGAAATAAATCTCCATATCCTTAGTAAGTGAAATTGCGATTGTGACACGAATTTCATTTACGGCATACCAAGGCTTATTTATTGATTGATAGAAAAGACGTAGATTAAGAAAAGACAAAAAGGAAAGCTGCGAAAATGGGATGTTTATCTGGTTTCCTCCTTGATATTCATAATATTAACGCAAAGATGAAAAAAAAGGCGAAATCATTAACGCACCTTGCAGTGATTTTTCGCCATTTTGGCATCTGAATAATGTTTATAATGAATTTTAAAAATCTAACAAAATAGAGCAACTTCGTATGTTTCTTAGAAAACAAGTGACGCATTTTTCTTTAAAAAACATAAGGCTTTTGCTATTTCTTATCTTACGTTTGTATCAGTTTTAACCACGCATCCGTTTGAAGGTTATAAATTAAAACTTGAAGTTTGTTTTTCCCACAGATCCAGCACTTTCTGAAGAAAACGAAGTTCGTAGAGAGGTAAGAAAAGTTACTTAGCTGAGACCATGTAACAGGGATTTAAAAGTGTGAAACCAAAATAGTAGGCTTTTTCAAGAAGTTCAGCCTTTTATTTTAAGACGTTATGTAACTGAAAAATGTACAAAATATCTTTGTCTAACTAATGAGGTCATCGGTTAAGTGCTAAATTGTAAACACAAGTTAAACTCTCGAGTAACATTTTCCTTTGTCTTAAATTGTAAACATTTAATTGTTGTTGTTATTAATTGCAATCACTGCGTACTTTGTTTCGTCGCGAGCAGAGTTCACTGTTTTACTGTTTAATATTCCTCAGTGTTTTGTAAAAGTTTCTGATCGTGTTTTGAAACGGAATTTTCAAATGTTGTATGTTTTGTGTGCTCTTTTCGCGTTCGTACTATTTTTACACAAATACGATTGCATTCGTAACTCATAGAACTTGTTGAAGGCCGATCACTTCCACATTGGGAACTTAAAAGAAAGAACCATTTGCCACAAATCGGTTGCATTTAATTGGCGATATGAATTCCTGAAATAAAAGGAAAACACACGATTAATGAGAATCTCTTATACTCACCTGAAGTTAACGGAATTCAAAGGGGCGACCAAAGTTAAGAGAGACGCGCCTTTCCATTCAGGCTATTTCGTTTGTTTTGTTCTCCTGAAATAAGGCAATGTCACTTATACTGGCTTGGAGTTGCTGGAATTTAACGTGAGTCTTTAACATCTTGCCCCACTCAAGTTAGCAGACACACCTTGATTTCTAAAGGTTACCTTGAAACTAGAAATCTACCTAGGCTATTTCGTTTATTCTTATCCTAAAAAAGGGAGCTTTAGCAACGAGGACGC
The DNA here is from genome assembly GCA_016490735.1 of Pachyseris speciosa. Taxonomy (NCBI): domain Eukaryota; kingdom Metazoa; phylum Cnidaria; class Anthozoa; order Scleractinia; family Pachyseridae; genus Pachyseris; species Pachyseris speciosa. The sequence continues at coordinate 57,061 of JAEMWC010001722.1, read as the reverse complement.
AACGGCAACGAGAACGCCACAAAATATAGGCTCAATGAGCAAAAGCAATCGCTCTGCACGTGCGTTTTACATTTTGGTGCATTTTTTCCCGGCCTCTGCAAAACGACAACGTGAAATGACCAAATTTTAGGTTTTCTCGAGAACGTGAGCGTGTGACTGCAAAGATTTCTTTCGTTTTCCTTTTTTTAACGGCGTTCATAACAATTTAGTCCCTGAATAACTCGCCACTATTTTCCAATTTAAACAAATTGGAATAATCGAGAAAGCGTTACAAGAACGAGAAGTTAGATTTTGAAACGACGTTTTCGTTGCCGTCGCCCTCGCCGTTGCTAAAGCTCCCTAATAATTTCAAGTTGACGCGACCTTAGCTACCTTTCATGCATGAAATTCAAAGTCTTTTAGCAACATTTGTCATTTTTCCTGTTTCAGACTCTTCAATCTTAACAATGAACAAAGCACTCGTTGCCCTCCTAGTGATCGCACTCGTAGCTGGTGTATTCGTGGAAGAAGGTGAAGCAGTTCTCCGAGCAGGCAGAGACCGCATCGAAAAACTACAGCGTGCTATGGAAGAACGAAGACAGGCTCCTGCGAGTTACGAATCTCCATACTGTTACACTGGAGGTAAGGACGTTCCGGAGTCGTTGATGAATAGACTTCAACTGAAGCATTCGTAGTAACTGAAGAATTCCAAAGTTTAATATAGTCTAACTGTTTCAACTTTGTTTTGTTTAACGAAGTTGAACGATTCCGAACGATTCCAACAGTTGATCTAGTCTATCTATCTATCTTTTTTATCCAAGTGAACGCAAGTCTTTTGAAGACTGGAAAATATCAAATTAAAGGAAATTTTCTAATGCAACGCAAGAATGACTCGAATATCACCACTTAAATTTTTTGAAGCACTTTTTCCTAGTTTTCGTAGTTGAAGATAATAATGAGTTAATAACGAATTTTGACAGGATATTCCTCCACTGCAATTTTGCACTGCGATGTTACCTTGTAATTTTGTTAAGGTTGGTCTTTCCTGTATCATTATCATTATCGTTATCGTTATCGTTACCATTATCATTATTATTGAACTAATAGGAAGAAATGGGAACTAGCCCTTCAGAAAATTCCTAGCCTTGTATTGTAGCTTTGAAATGAACCCCTCCCCCATTTAATCAAAGACAAAACAAGTAAATTAATCCATGTCCTAAGAGATAGATCAACAACATAGGTTCGTAAAGGATTTATTTAGTAATATATCTTTTAGGTTGCTTTTTACTCTAATTCCAGGTAGTACTGATGCGGCCGAGAAATGATGTATCCAAAAGATGAAGGACCCGAACAAAGACAAAAAATTGGCTTATTTCCTTTCGTTTTTGTTTCTCTCTTGTATATAAAGCGTAGACCAAACTTACCGTCAAACGTGTGTATGGCCATATAAGTACATTATGCACTTGAATATCATGTGTAAACACCAGTGAAATAAAAATTACTGAGAAAATAAATTGAAATTTGGTCATGAACTTTGGGTGCCATTGGCTCGTTATCAACTAGCACTTGAACTAAACTGACAAAGGTATTATCCATACGCAGAATAGTAGTTCGTACAGCCCGAACTTTTTTGATGCCTATTAGTACAGTTTTGGTGCCTGATCAAACAAAAAGTGCGAACCAACTTCTTTTGTTTGAATATTCAGAGGCAATTTTCTCCGTTCTCTCAAAAGCTCTCTGGTTTCCACTCTCACCAGACTTTCACACACATCCATTCTTTCAACCGAGGCTACAAAATCAGGAAAATCCCCTTTTCAACGAGAAATGAAGGCATGAATATTGAAACAATAGAAAATGGTTAATAAGCTCTAAAATGGCCTTCAATTTCTTCTGCCAAGTAATTAAATTTTACTCTATTTTCCTCATTAACCAACTCCTTTTGTTTGAATATTCATAGGCGATTTTCTGCGTCCTCACAAGAGCTCCAGCCTTCTGACTATCACCAGACTTTCACTCACAACCATTCATTCATTATCCAGCGTTGTCAATATGACAAGGTTCTCACACATATCCATTCTTTCAATCGAGGCCGGAACATCTAGGAAAATCCCCCTTTTCAACGAGAAATGAACGCATGAATATTGAAACAATAGAAAATGGTTAATAAGTTCCAACATGGTCTTCAATTTCTTCTTCCAAGTAACTAAATTTTGCTCTATTTTCCTCATTAACCAACTCCTTTTGTTTAAATATTCATAGGCGATTTTCTCCGTTCTCACAAGAGCTCCAGCCTTCTCACTATCACCATACGTTCACACACAACCATTCATTAGACCGAGGCCAGAAAATCTAGGAAACTCCCCCTTTTCAACAAGAAATGAACGCATGAATATTGAAACAATAGAAAATGGTTAATAAGCTCTTACGTGGCCTTCAATTTCTTCTACCAAGTAACTAAATTTTGCTCTATTTTCCTCATTAACCAACTCCTTTTGTTTAAATATTCATAGGCGATTTTCTCCGTTCTCACAAGAGGTCCAGCCTTCTCACTATCACCAGACGTTCACAGACAACCATTCATTTGAACGAGCCTGAGAAATCTAGGAAAATCCCCATTTTCAACGAGAAATGAACGAATGAATATTGAAAAAAATAGAAAATGATTAATAAGCTCTAACTTGGTCTTCAATTTCTTCTACCAAGTAACTATATTTTTAATATGTGAGTGATCATCGCAGTTATGAACACTACTTGAGCAGTAGTGAAAATAAAGCCTGAAAAAATTCAGGCTTGTACGGGATTCGAACCCACGACCTCTGCTATTCCGGTGCAGCGCTCTACCGACTGAGCTAATAAGCCATCTTGGAGCTGGTCGTTTTATTCGTTCGTAAGATGCCCGTGAGTGGTGAATATATGAGAATGATGAATATATGAAAATCATATCTTTGAACTCCGATTAATAAGCTCTAATTTGATCTTCAATTTCTTCTACCAAGTAACTATATTTTAAATATGTGACTGATCATCGCAGTTATGAACACTACTTAAGCAGTATTGAAAATAAATCCTGAAAAAAAATTCAGGCATATACGGGATTCGAATCCACAACCTCTGCGAAACCGGAGCAGAGCTCTACCTACTGAGATAACAAGCCATTTGGGAGCTGGTCGTTTTGTTGGTTCGTAATATGCCAAGATAGCTTGTTAGCTCAGTCGGTAGAGCGCTGCGCCGGTATTGCAGAGCTCGTAGGTTCGAATCCCGTACAAGCCTTACTTCTTTTCAGGCTTTATTTTCCCTACTGCTTAAGTAGATATTTAATCATTAATTCAAAGTTCAAATATATGATTTTCATCATTCTTATAACTATATTTTGCTCTATATTCCTCATTAACCAACTCCTTTTTTTTTTCAATATTCATAGGCGATTTTTTCACTTCTCACAAGAGCTCCAGCCTTCTCACTATCACCAGAATTTCACACACAACCATTCATTAGCACAACCCTGAAAAATCTAGGAAAATCCCCCTTTTCAACAAGAAATGAACGCATGAATATTGACACAATAGAAAATGGTTAATAAGCTCTAACTTGTCCTTCAATTTCTTCAACCAAGTAACTAAATTTTGCTCTATTTTCCTCATTAACCAACTCCTTTTGTTTGAATATTCATAGGCAATTTTCTCCGTTCTCACAAGAGCTCCAGCCTTCTCATTATCAACAGACGTTCACACAAATTCATTCATTAGACCGAGGCCAGAAAATCTAGGAAATTCCCCCTTTTCAACGAGAAACGAACGCATGAATATTGAAACAATAGAAAATGGTTAATAAGTTCCAACATGGTCTTCAATTTCTTCTTCCAAGTAACTAAATTTTGCTCTATTTTCCTCATTAACCAACTCCTTTTGTTTGAATATTCATGGGCGATTTTCTCCGTTGTCAGAGGAGGTCCAGTCTTCTCACTATCACGAGACGTTCACACACAACCATTCATTAGACCGAGGCCAGAAAATCTAGGAAGCTCCCCCTTTTCAACGAGAAATGAACGCATGAATATTGAGACAATAGAAAATGGTTAATAAGCCTTACATGGCCTTCAATTTCTTCTCCAAGTAACTGTCTACCTTTTCTTCTATTTTCCTCATTAACCAACTCCTTTTGTTTGAATATTCATAGGCGATTTTCTCCCTTCTAACAAGAGCTCAAGCCTTCCCACTATCACCAGACTTTCACACAAAACCATTCATTAGAACAAGCCTCTAACATCTAGGAAAATCCCCCTTTTTAACAAGAAATGAACGCATGAATATTGACACAATAGAAAATGGTTAATAAGTTCCAACATGGTCTTTAATTTCGTCTACCAAGTAACTAAATGTTGCTCTATTTTCCTCATTAACCAACTCCTTTTGTTTAAATATTCATAGGCGATTTTCTCCGTTCTCACAAGAGCTCCAGCCTTCTCATTATCAACAGACGTTCACACAAAACCATTCATTAGACCGAGGCCAGAAAATCTAGGAAATTCCACCTTTTCAACGAGAAACGAACGCATGAATATTGAAACAATAGAAAATGGTTAATAAGTTCCAACATGGTCTTCAATTTCTTCTACCAAGTAACTAAATTTTGCTCTATTTTCCTCATTAACCAACTCCTTTTGTTTGAATATTCATAGGCGATTTTCTCCGTTGTCAGAGGAGGTCCAGCCTTCTCACTATCACCAGAGTTTCACTCAGAACCATTTATTAGAACGAGCCTGAAAAATCTAGGAAAATCCCCCTTTTCAACGAGAAATGAACGAATGAATATTGACACAATAGACATCTGTTAATAAGCTCTAACTTGTTCTTCAATTTCTTCTACCAAGTTACTAAATTTTGCTCTATTTTCCTCATTAACCAACTCCTTTTGTTTGAATATTTATAGGCGATTTTCTCAGGTCTCGCAAGATCTCCAGCCTTCTCACGATCACTTTCACCAGACTTTCATACACAACCATTCATTAGAACGAGCTTTAAAAGTCTAGGAAAATCCCCTTTTCAACAAGAACTGAACGCATGAATACTGAAACAATAGACATTTGTTAATAAGCTCTTTCAATTTCTTCTGCGAAGTAACCAAATTTTTCTCTATTTTCCTCATTAACCAACTCGTTTTGTTTTAATATTCATAGGCGATTTGCTCCCTTCTCACAAAAGCACCAGCCTTTTAATCATCACCGGACCTTCACACACAACCATTCATTTGACCGAGCGTGAAAAATCTAGGAAAATCCCCCTTTTCACCGAGAAATGAACGCATGAATATCGAAATAAGAGAAACTGGTTAATAAGCTTTAACTTGGCCTTAATTTCTTCTACTTAGTAGCTAAATTTCGCTCCATTTTTTCATTAACCAACTCCTTTTGTTTGAATTTTCATATACGATTTTCTCCGTTCTCACAAGAGTTCCAGCATTGTCACTTTCACCAGATATTCACAAACCTCCATTCGTTCAAACGAAGCCGAGAAATCTAGGAAAATCCCCCTTTTCAACGAGAAACTAACGCATGGATATTGAAACAATAGAAAAGGCTAATAAGCTCTAACTTGGCCTTCAAATTCTTCTACCAAGTAGCCAACTTTTCGCTTTATTTTCCTCATTAACCAACTTCTTTTGTTTGAATATTCATAGGCGAGTTTCTCCGTTCTCACAAGGTCCAGCCTTCTCACTATCACCACAGAACCATTCATTAGACCGAGGTCCAGGGTCCCTCTTCTTTCCACCCCCTTGAGCGACAAGATGGAGAGATCCTAAGAACGAGGTTCTCCATCAACTGGCATTAATATACGGGCGTCAATATATTCCAAGAAATTCCCGTGATGGCCCAATAATTCAAAAAATAAAACACAGCAGCTCAGTTTTGAAATTGGTTTTAATTAAAACTTCAAAGAATCATTACAATAAAAGAATGATTTACCTGAGAGAACATATCTAGGTAACAGGATTACGACATGGATATTTGCTGAGTACTTGTGTATATGCTGTTTTTCTTTAATAATAGGCTGATTTAGCAAAGACGTGAGGACTCTGACAATGTTCCGCGCAGATCTGAAAGCCGACTTGACCAATGACAGAGCAGTAAATTGAGCACCGGAAGTCTTGTTCAGTCCTTTGAGCGCGCTTTCGCGTTCTCATTGACGTTGGGTTGTCTTTGCTAACTCTGCCTAATAGACAAATAGGCACTGCATTTGCAGCTACATGACTCCAATCAATTCTTACTGGCAAATGGTAAAATGATATGGAAGGTACTGTATTAGCTCTCTGCGGCTTAATAAAGAACAGATAGAAATCAGTTTTTTGTACAAAATTCAGCTTCGAGGAAAAGAGAATGCAAATTAATTTTTTAAATTAATAACCAAGTCTACCGGCCTTTTTGTAGCTTACCAACAACATCTGGTAGTGGTCTGCTTTGATGAAACTTCACATAACTTAGTTAATAATTAATGTCAATGGCTTTTAACTTGAAACTTTCAATTGAAATTAATTTTTGATATTGGGTTAAGTTTTAACTAGATGGCTTCAAAACATGCTGACTAAACTTGCAAATTGTTCTATTCAATTTGCAGCTACGCAAATTTTGTACTGGTAAACATAGCTTACAAAGAGGAGATCAGTTGTATATCGAAATTTACAGAGGAACCTTTTTTGTAAAATTCCAAATCAATGCCCTCCAATATCGTTTCTTAAACACTGACTCCTCATTTCATATAGAAACTCTCAAATGAATTGAAGACCTCTAGCAGCACTACCAAAAACTACCAAAAAACTGTCTGAAAATGGAAGGTGTGCTTTACGTGCATTCACTATTTGACATTCCTTCCAAAGGGGAATGCAAGTGTGATGAAATTGTGCCTTTAGTTCTAAACAGAAATTGACAGTTTAGTTGCATACTTACAGCATAATGAAAAATGCACATTATTGCCACTTAAAAAGGTTGCATCAGACTTACGATTACGTTTTGCCAATTGACTTAGTTTGTGATGAATCATAGGCAAGCAAAAGTGTGCTAGAGAGGCTTGCAATCCTACCATGTTGCATGCAGTGTTGTATGCAATATTGCATGTTATCTTGCACTGCATATAATCCTGCATGTTTGTTGTAACATGTGCATAGCATCTATATGGAAATTGTCTCCACTTGCCTATATATGTTATCACTTCCTTTATTATCATAAGGTCTGGGCCCGGTTGTTCGAAAGCAGATTAACTCTAATCCAAGATAAAAATTAGCCAAGGAGTTTACTTCTCTATCCACAGACGTTCTTCAACTCTGATATTCTGCAAAATTTTAGATTAGAGGGCGTCATTCCTGAAAAGCAAAAAAAAGATCAAAAGAAACTTTCAACCAAATGTTAAAAATGCAACCAAAGTTTACGCTAATACTGGATTAAGTTAATCGGCCCTGGATACTAGCATCTACCAGACACAGATGACGTAAGGAAAAAAGATCCAAAACATGAAACAATACCTCCTCAGAATTTTTAACTCTTAAGGCATTGATAGAAAACAATGCGGAGTTTTCTTTTGCTTTACGTCATCTGTGTCCGGTAGACGAAGTAACAGCCAAAATTCTTCATATATATGGGTGTTTTGCAGCCAGTCTCTAGAGCAACAGATAGCAGTGGTGAAACGAACAAATCCTGGTGGACGAACAAAAGGAGCTAATGAGATATCTATTGTTTGCGTCCACCAGAATAGCGGCGATGACGTGTTGTACAAACGACCTATAGTATTGCTCGATGGTTAGGGCTGACAAACGTTTTTCGAAAATCCATTCGTTTATGTTTTTTTTATTACCAGCAGCTGCAATATTATCAGTTATGTCAAATATATAACCGGTCAATATTTCTATTCAAGATTGGTAGCTTTCAATGTTCTTTTTTGGGGGGGGATGATTTAGAGTGGGTAGAAGGCCAAAAACACTTATGAGGTTTTCGAACTTTCTACAAATTTTCCAACTTATGGTTTTGGCTCACAATTTGAAAAAAGTTGAAATTTTGTCTCTTTGTGAATAGCTAACATTGATCAAGGAAGATTTAAAGTGGATACAAGGCCAACAAGCCCACTTATGAGTTATTCGAATTTTCTGCAATTTTCCGAAGGGAGTTACTATCTTTTTGGGTCATAATTTGAAAAACAAAATATGTTTTTTCTTTTTGCTTGTATGGCTATAAACGATCAAGAAATGATATTTAGCAATGCTTTATAGTGGGTACAAGGGCAGCAAGACCACCTCAATGTATGTGTATGGCTAAAATTGATAAAAAAATATATATATTTAGTGATAATTTAGAGTGCATACAAGGCAACAAGACCATTTATGAGGTATTCCATTTTTGGTTGCAATTTTTCAAAGGGGTAGCCTATGGTTTTGGGTCAAAATTTGAAAGAGTTTGATTTTTTTCTGTGTTTGTGTACGGCTATAAAGGATCAAGAAATGACCTTTAGGGAGGATTTAGAGTCGTTGCAAGGGCAACAAGACCATTAATTAGCTTTTCGAAATTTTTGACATTTTTCAAAGGGGTAAGCTTATGGTTTTGGGTCAAAATTAAAAAACATTTCTGTGGCTGTGTATGGCTAAAGAGGATTAAGAATTGATACTTAGCGATGTTTAGATTGGGTAAAAGGCCAATAAGACCATTTATGGGGTATTCCATTTTTGTACAATTTTTCAAAGGGTTAGGCCAATGGTTTTGGTTCAAAATTTGAAAAAAAAAGTAAATTTTTATTATTTTATTTTTGTATGGCTATAAAGGATCAAAAAATGATATTTAGCGATCATGATTTAGAGTGGGTACAAAGCCAACAAGTCCATTTATGTTATTTCGATTTTTTTTTAATTTTTCAGAGGTAAAATCTTATGATTTTGGGTCAAAATTTGAATTTTATTCTCTCTTTCTGTAGGCTAAAATGGATCAAGAAATGATATTTATGAATGATTTAGAGTAGGTACAAGGGTAACAAGACCATTTATGGTTATTGGGGTTTTTTTTGCAATTTTTCAATGGGTATGCCTTTGGCTTTTGCTGTTTCTTTATGATTATAAGGGAATAGCAAATGATATTTAGCGATAATTTAGAGTGGGTTGGGTCAAAACTTAAAAAAATTTGAAATGTTTTCTCTTTGTTTGTGTATAGCTAAAATGGATCAGGAGATCAATGAGGTTTTTATTTTTTTATTTTAATTTTTTTTGCAATTTTGTAAATGGGTAAGCCTATGGTTTCCAGTCAAAATTTGAAAACGTTTGAATTTTTTATGGTTTGTGGATGGCTAAAATGGATCAAGAAATGATATTTAGCGATGATTTAGAGTAGGTACAAGACCAAAAAGAGAATTTATAAGGTTTTCGAATTTTATGCAATTTTTCCCAAACGGGTAATCCTACGGTTTTCTGTTAAACTTTTTGTAAAAAAAGTTAAAATTCCCTTCTGTGCTTGTGCATAGCTAAAATGATTTTTTAGATGGGTACAAACCCAAAAAGACTATTTATGGGGTTTTCGAATTTCCCAAAGGGGTAAGCCTGTCTTTCTGAGTCAAAATTGTGACATTTTTTCTTAGTTTGTGTATGCCTAAATCTCATAAAGAGCTTTTTTGACCTTGTGCCTTCTAAAATATTGCTTTTAATAAGATATTTCTCGTCGTGTAACCAGCCTTGCCTGCTTGTTACAGTTTGTTGACCTTGAACTCACTCTAAGTCATCGCTAAAATCATTTCTTAATCTGTTTTGGCCATACCGAAACACTGAAAAAAGTTTCAAAATAGTACGATTTGGCACTCAGAAAGTACAAATTGGCTCTCAAAAAGTACGTATTGGCAAATTAAAGTATATCCCATTCGTACCTTTCTCAAGCCGGCATCTAAAAGGTTTGATCTGACACCAATAAAGTACGAGCTTTTTATTGAATGATGCTCCATTAACACAAAGATAACAAAGATAACTTATATCTTACAAAAGTAAAGACACAAATACCGTAAAAGCTCTATTAAGCCTCCCGGGGGCTCTTTCAATTTCAGGCATCATTGAGGGGGGCGGGCTTATTTCAAATCTTAAACACGCCGTTTTCGTCTTAAAATAGTTTTTGTTCAAAACTCAAGCAACTGCAACGGATTATTTTATAAGAATGTCTGCAATTATAACATCACTGAATCTGCTTAAAAACATGTAAATGTCAAATTCAGATTTTCCAGACTGAAACTTTAAATGCAACAGATCGTTTATCGATCTTTACAAACACCGTAAAACATTTAATCCACATGTAAGCTAGCCTGGGACCAGGCTCCGCAGTGGGGTTAAGGAGCGAAAAGAAGGAACGTGGCAAAAAAGAGATCGGCGAGCGAAGCAAGCCGAGCGGGGGACTGGCGGAGGGTAAGGGGCGGCGGAGCCTGGAGACATGTCTTTCATGCCGCCGATCCATGATACCAGATTCTGGTATCATGCTCTGATTGGGCAAAGTTCTCAATGTTGACAGATTGCGGATGTTGAAGCGTATTGTTAATACTTGAAAGTCACGCACGCGTTGTGTAAAAGAAATGGCATCTTCAGGCATTCGGATCTCGGACATCGATTTTGAGCAAGCGATACAGGCCTCTTTGAGAGAATTTTTGCATATTCCTTTGCAAAAGCTTTGCCTACAATCGGTGGCAAAAAAGAGCGACTCTCCCGGCTGGTTTTGAGAAGAGTTTAATCTTTAAACTGATCCCTCGTTGTTTTGTAAAAAAACTTGGAAAATAGAACGATCGACTTTTCTTCCTGCAATTCACCGTTCGTTTTCGGGGTATTTTCCTCTCAACCATCTTTAATTATTTCGCTTCGTCGAACGTGTTACGTCGTGATACGCCTGTCGGGGATCGGAGCGCAGTGGATCGCTTTGCTTGTGATCTCAAACTTTTCTTCTCGAACGGAACACCGCTAAGCGATCATTGACCCTGGTCTTGGTAGAGGCCCATTGCAACGGGTTACAAGTTTTGCAAACGACTGATGTAGTGGAACGACTTGTCTGGTACAAGAAAGGCAAGCCAGTTCAGAACAATTATCTCCATGCACTAATTTATGTCCCACTGTTTCTAAGTCTTCAGCTAAAATGACAAACTGCTGTCCGGGATCAACGAGCAACTCTTTAATTTTTTAGACTATTAAAAAATGAAATGATGGGCACCCTTTTGCCTTCAGGCGACACTGAATTCGCTCTCGCTGCATTCTTATCTCCCGCGTGAAAACTTACGTGCGCCTATGTTGACTTTTTAGGTGCATTCAAGCCAAGAAACATCCGTGACGTCAACTTTTTGACAGTTTGATCGACTTGTTGACATTTCAATTAAACTTCAGGGCGGATCCGCGGCACGAAAGCCATGTCTCCAGGCTCCGCCGCCTCTTCCCCTTCCCCAGTCCCCAGCTCGGCTCCCTTCACTCGCCGATTTTGTTCGTCACGTTCCTTCTTTTCGCTCCTTAATCCCACTGCGGAGCCTGGTCTCAGGCTGCATGTAAGCGGTTAAGCATGAAAATGTCAAGTTCTGTTTTCTCTTTATTAATTTATTATTTCAACGTCCTCATCTTCATCACGATCGGAGTCGATACCAAATTCTGGTACATCTTCGAGGATTGATTCCTCTTCTGGAACTACCTCGAAAGGATTCACTTCCTCCTCGGTTAAACTCTGTAGACGCGTTGGTAGATCCTTGCACAGGCCATTCTTGACGCACATTATCTGGTCATACTCTGATCCACCACCAGCTAAGCGAAGCCTTTTTCCACCTCCCGTAGTACTTTTATGTAGCTCTTCAAATTTCTCCTTCTTGTTCTTCCATTGTCGAACAGTTTTCGGCACAACCTTAAACTTACGTGCTGCTGCTCTATTCCCGTTGGTGTTAGCATAGCCTATGACCTCCAACTTAAAATCACTTGTGAAGCTTATTATTTTTTCTCCTTTGTGAGACGTTGAGCCAATAACTTCTTCAGCCATTTTTAAAAGGCTCCGTGAAAAACACGCGGAATTAAAAGGAAAATCTTAGGCTATAATTAGACACTAATAACAATCTCAATGGCGCAAATCTGGCTAGAATATTTGTCACGTCACCTCACTCACGTGTACTGGCCATAACGTAATTTTTCAGCCCACTCATTTTGTTTTGAACATACCGTAATTTCTTGGTAATATCCAGCTACAGTAATTAAAAATTATGGCAAGAGCACAAGGGATAGAAAGTGAGAAAGGTTTTGCGCTGGAGTTTGATACAGTTGCCTGTGAACGCCACATTTACAAGGAAGTTTGGAAACCGGTTGTTGGAGAGATTTGTCTTGCCATCATGATATCAGAGAAGAAGCAAGGCGGTACGATGATTTCGCTGTTGGAATATATCAGCATGCCGACAAGGAAATTGGAGAAAAGCTAGTCGGTCATTTGCCAATCGAAGTTATCCTTTCTACTTTGCAACTTTTTATCACAGCAAGATTGTAGCCTGACATTCTCACCCACTGGACCACGGATGCTTGAAGACGTAGTCGTTCCAGGAAAATATACAGCGATGTGCCGCTCAAAAAAGACAATAGACATTTTAAAAACTGAGTTGGACAAAAAAGTCTTAAAGCTGCTGCATATGCAATTAAGCGTGGGAGAAGTTGTGTTAAAGAATACCATTCGATATTCAAGAAGTACATTCTCGGATGCTTGACGCAGGCTTTGAACACACAAGTGCGTTTTTCGTCTCCAAGTAAACTTGTTAACGGTGGTAAAGAAAAACCTTATGTCAATAAAGAGCATCCTACATTATTATAAATTATATTTGAGTGTACCGTTACCGTTTTTGTTAAAAAAAAAAAAAACATTTGGGCCTCATGAAGTAGATTTTCGTGACAGGAAATACGGTTGGAGGGACTAATTACTTACTATCATTTCCCAAAGGTGGTGGTATTAGAGGGGGGGGGGGGCTTAATAGAGCTCTTACGGTAATTTCTAACTATCATTTCCCAAGGGGGGTGTTATTAGAGAGGGGGCCTTATTACAAAAATCGACTTGCAAAGAGGGGGGGGGCTTATTAGAGAGGGGGGTTAATAGAGAGGGGGGCTTAATGGAGCTTTTACTGTACATACACAGAACAATAGAGATGTACAATGTTTGAAATAATGCAATAAGTGGGAATAACATAATATCAAAATAAATGTAGGGAGGAAGACAAAAAATAACAAAAATGTTAAGGAAGGTGAAACTTTAATAAAGTATTTCCACTTATTATTGAACTCTTCTAGTTGTTTGTTTTTTAAAGCAATTTGCAAAGTCACGGGCGAGTTGACACAAAAAATTACCAGTTGGTACCAGAAAAGTATGAGCTGGCAGCAAAAGGGTACGAGTTGGCACCAAAAAAGTACGAATTGGCACCAAAAACGTACGACCTGGCACCAAAAAAGTATGAGCTGGCACCAAAAAAGTACGACTTGGCACCAAAAAAGTACGACTTGGCACCAAAAATGTACGACCTGGCACCAAAAACGTACGACTTGGCACCAAAAAGGTATGAGCTGGCACCAAAAAAGTACGACTTGGCACCAAGAAGGTACGAGTTGGCACCAAAAAAGTAAGAGCTGGCAACAAAAAAGTACGAGCTGGCGCCAAAAAGTACGAGCTGACACCCAAAAGAGTGCGAGCAGGCACCAAAAAGCACGAGTTGGTACCAAAAAAGGACGAGCTGGCACCAAAAAAGTATGAGCTGGCACCAAAATAGTATGAACTGGCACCAAAAAAGTACGACTTTGCACCAAAAAAGTACGAACTTGCACCAATGAAATACGTGTTAGCGCCAGAACGTACGAGCTGACACCCAAATAGTACGAGTTGACACACAAAAGTGGTGTTTTGTTTTCTCTCGACTGGATATAAATAACAATCATCTCTACTCGTTTTGTACGCAAAGAAGTAGTTGAATTGATTGTTTGTTTTGTTGGTTTGCTTGGAAGCGAACGAGTGTTTTAACTCCGCTTGGCTGACTGTTTTCAGTATTTTTGTACGTCGGTGCCTCAACAGCGTCAAAAAAACTTTTTTCCTTATCTTATTAAGACGTAATCGCATTGAAATGGCTTAGCATGTTTGATCCAGATCAAACATTTTCATCCGACATTTCGCTCTAGGAAAAAATGTTTGATCGCTTAGCCAACCCAACCAAGAAAGTGCACAGTCAGTAAAAAGCAAACCAAATGAAGCACATAACGTCAAATTTTCAGCGATAACACGCGAAACCCGTCCTGTGTACTGCTAGCAGAAGTTTCTCGCCAACAGAGACCTCTACTAGCAAGGAAATTGTTTGTCGGCTAGCCACCAAACGTTATGTTTGTCAAACACAATGTTCAAGAAAATGTTTGATTATTTAGCCGGCGCTTAAGTATTACACGTGATTTTCGCGAAGAGGACAACTTCAGAAAACACAAGTGATATCAATTCTTAATTTTTCTCGACCCAATGCGATTAGCTATCCATTCTTGTGATAGTTTGTTGTGATCCGGGAAGGTCCATGTGTTGTCCCCCTTGCTTAAACCACAATCTGTCCTCGAAGAACAAGAACAAAACACTTACCGTTTTGAAAAGCTGTGCGTTCCCTTCTAAGACCGGCACACTGCCATCTTGAAAATTCACGCAGGGAAGAAAGCGACCGCCCTGAAATTTGATCTTCCATGAGGGTGACTACCCTACCTCACCCCCCTAAACAGAAATTTTGTCACGATTCGACGTAAACCCGTGATCCATCCTCCCTCGTTTTCGCTTCCATAGGGAGGACATAGTTTCATGCCGACTTAAAAAAAAAACGTACAAATGGAATATAATTTTCTTGCCAACTCGTACCTTTTTTGGTGCCGGTGAAAAAAAGTACGAATGGAATAATGCCGGCTCCAAAAAACAGGAATGGAATATATATTTTTGTGCCAACTCGTACTTTTTTGGTGCCAACTCATGTACTGTTTTCGAAAGTCAGCTCGAATTTTTTTTGAAAACCAACTACTACCAGTACTTATTTCACAGCCACCTTGTTCACTTTTAAAAACCAACTCGTACTTTTTTTAACCCTATTAGTATTAGTATCGATCAGTATTAGTTATTACACAGCAAAACATTTTTTCGCCAGAAAACTTGTTACAAAGTATTCACGAACGTTTCATTGGTTCAAGTTAAAACTTGGAATTGCCAACATCTTAACTAATGCCTGCAACACAAAGAAAAAAGCAACCATATGTTACAAGAATTGGAACATGTTAGGGTACCAAAAATGAAGAAGTGGGGATAGAAAATTGATTGTGCACTACACTTCAAACCGAGCCAGTGCAACGGAACGGTAAGCAATGAAATGCAATACTGCACAATGCAATTAAGTATCATGCAATAGAATGGAATATAAATACAAGACATTCTCGTTCTTCAATGCTTTCCAGAGGTACATCATGGAATATTCCATGAATTACTTGTATTTTCGTGAGCGACTACAACTCGCCCTCGGTGTCTGACCACCAATGATAAAATTTACCGATATCTCCCAGAGAAGACTCATAGAAACGTTCCTTCCATACGTTTAATCTTTGCCTGATAGTCGCTGGTTTTTACATCGACATCGCAGCCAAAGAAAGTGAACTGCATAGTTTCTTAGCCTTTAAAGCTTTTCTGAAATACAAATTATCTAAAGAGCCTTCAAGCGTTCGAGAGCTTAATGACATCTGCAAATGGTTAGCCTTTCTAGTCTTCTCGGATAAGGACGATAAACCGTAGGCTCCGCCTCACAACTCTTCATAATTGATTCTGTGGGACGTTAAAGAATCCACACACTGTTCGAAAGAGTAGGGGACGTAGTCCCCGGTGTGGTGGCCTGCCTCTACTAGAATGTGGTTATGGGGGAAGGATGGCAGTAATTGGCGCAAGCTGTTGTAGTGTCCATGCCAGGTGTCTGGGGAGGCTAATAAAATAAAAATAAAATAACCTGATTGCAAAATTTTTAGTGATTTTCAGCTTGAAAACATTTAAAAAGGGCACGAACTCGACCTGACATATTTATTTCCTTGCTGGATCATGTAGATAAGGCTACAATTCTAAAGCAGGCCAACAAAGCCAAAACCCTTAAGATCAGGGAGGTCTGGTACCCAGTATGTTGCCATAGTAACAATACTGGTAAGCTCATATTGTGAAGCACATCTAGTAGAATCGTATTGCAAAGAATCAAATATTTCTGATACATATTGGCTGATATCTTTTTTCATAATATCTGATCAAAATTCGGTTGAGTATATGATGCGATCACTTGGCTAATTTGCATATTTAAAACAACTTGAATATTTCCGTCCTCTGGAAAAACCGACGTGAAATGGCCAAATTTTAGGTTTACTCGAGAACGTGAGTACATGACGGTAATTTTTTATTTTTATTTTTCCTTACTTTAACGCTGTTCGTAGTAATAAAGTCCCGGATATGTCGCCAGCATTTTCCAAGTTAAACAAATTGGAATAGCTCCGAAAGAGTTCCAAACGAAAAGTTGGATTTTAGAAAGACGTTTTCGTTGCTGTCGTCGTCGTCGTTGTTAAAGCTCCCTATTATTTTCAGATAACGCAAGCCACTACCTGGCCGAAAAGAAAGAAAATAAAAAGGCCGCAAAAAAAGGAATGATGTTGTCAAAATATCCGGGCTTGGAAAGAGGCCAATATCAACAAAAGAGCAAAGAAAAAAGTCGTTTTTTCAGCTGTAGATCATCACAGTGATAGCGTACATTTTAAACAATATGCTTATTATCTTCAGTAGTAACAGTTTTTTCATTTCCTATTTGGGGACTTCAATCGGATACAAATTACCAATCGCAAATTTGTCAGTGAGAAAACGCCAGCTTAAAGTTCAGTCATGAATAACGGATTTGTGAAAAAAAGATTTTATCTATCTGTAAGTCCTTTTTTCCTCAATAACAATAAAAGCTAAAAGGTCATATTTGTTCATATTTATTATTTGAACTTAGCTTGTATTATTGTATTATTGTATTATGTTGAATACAATCTTAAAATTTGGAGGAAAATAAAGTCTAAAAAGTGCATTCTACTTTTTTCTAAGAGTATCAAAATTAAGAGTGTTAAGTACTTTTGGCGAAGAAGACTACGCAAGTTATATCGTGGTGTTTTATGAACAGAATTGTTTGAAAGAGTTCTGATTTTCCGTTCCGTACCTGCAACTTTAGTTTTGACAAACATTTGAATTTCTCGTCACATCTTTAAGCGGAACCATGCACAGCACCAAAACGTCTCAATAATCACGTTTGACAATTTTTCGTTAATAAAAATGTTATCAGACGCCAAGATTTCTTGGCTGTTCAGCCAAGTTCTTGATTATCACGGCACGCCTTTCTTTTACAAATGAAACTAATTCAATTTAGGTTTTATCAACTGAGTTTATGATCAAATGAAGAATGATCCTCGCAGTTGTGAACGCAATTTATGCAATTGCGAAAAGAAGCCTGGAAAAAATTCAGGACTTCAACGGGGGTGAACCCGTGACCTTGCGATTTACCGGTGCGATGCTCTAACCAACTGAGCTATGAAGCCACTGATGTTGGGAGCAGGTCAATTGCAGGTCAATTTTTTTTCCAGGCTTCTTTTCGCAATTGCATAAATTGCGTTCACAACTGCGAGGATCATTCTTCATTTGATTTCATTTCCGCAGTTCATATATGATTCATTTCATATATCATTCACATGAGTTTATGATATTAATTAGGTTTTGAATCTCTTTACGGTGGCCAGTGTACATTATACCACTTCCCCATGACCGACGCAGCTCCACAGTTTCTAAAGAAATTAACCTTTACTAATCGAATTTATGTATGATTCATTAGCATTAAAAATCTTAAAAACTTATTACTACTTTGTTCATCGCTTTTGTTGTAAACAAGACCGTCGTTACTTAAACAACTCTACATAACTTCAAATAGAGACAATGAAGTCTATTGTAAAAAGTGCTAACGGAGACGTGAGGTTATCAGAATTCCCACTGAAATGTCTTCCACGTAGGCGTTCGCTTGAAAGAGTTTCCTTCCAAACAAGTGAAAGCTGTTCAAACTTCAGTTATCTTTTCACGCAGATCTTATGTTTTCAAGGAGCTAATATCCTTTCACGTGAGCCAAAGATGATGCGGAGATATGCAACGGATACATATGCTTTTACCTTAAATATCATTTCATCAGTGTTGGGTAGCATCTATTGTCAAAAGAACTCTGGCTCTTTGAGGTAAGCGATGTTACTTTTCCATCTTTCTTCGTTAGCTAAACTTAATCTGCTTTTTTTTGTATCGTGCAACTGTTCTTCAAGCGAATGAAACCAGAGCATGAAAATACTGATTGTTTTTCTACTTTCTGATTGATTTAAACATTGACATCAAGCGCTGAAGGTAGACAAAAATGTAACATTTCATACCCAGAAAGAACAAAGCAGCTATCATTTCGATATGCAAACCTCGAGGTTTTATCCATAGCCTAAAAGTGAGAAAGTCTTTTGACGTACCTTAAACAGAAAAACTGTAACTGTGTTCTCCAATCAGAAACACTATATCTATCATATAAATGTTTCTAGTTTAAGATTTCATCCACCAGTTTTATAGTCGATAGTCTTCCCATATTATTGGCTTCAAATTCAGAGGTACGCTTTGATGCACGGACCATCAAATAGGGTGAAAAGTTTGAACCACCTTATACAGCATAATAAACAGCACCACAGGAAAGTACTGCTCAGTGGCTTGCATTTGAATGGTCACACTTTAGGATTTCATCCACAGACTCAAAAGTTGGAGCCACCTTGTACAGGGTAATAAACAGCACGAAAGTACTGCTCAGTAGCTTTTATTTGAATGGTCACACTTTAGGATTTCATCCACAGACTCAAAACTTAGAGCCACCTTGCACAGCATAACAAACAGCACCACAGGAACGTACTGCTCAGTAGCTTTTATTTGAATGGTCACACTTTAGGGTTTCATCCGCAGACTCAAAAGTTAGAACCACCTTGTACAGCATAACAAACAGCACCACAGGAAAGTACTGCTCAGTAGCTTTCATTTGAATGGTTACAGTTTAGACTAATTGTATCTACAGACTCCCAAGTTTGAACCACCTTGTACACAATAACAGCGTCATTTCACTTTCTCGAATGGCGACACTATAGAATTTCGTCTTAGAATGAATATATGAAAATCATATATTTCAACTGCGGTATAAAGAATGAATATGTGAATGATCATCGCAGTTGAACACTACTTGAGCAGTACTAAAAATAAAGCATTGCTGAAAAAAGTTCAGGCTTAATTCAGTACTGGAGTCGAACCCACGATCTTTGCGATACCGGTGCAGTGCTCTACTAACTGAGCTAAGAAGCCAACTTGGAGCTCGTCATTTTGTTCGTAATATACCCGTGAATGATGAATATGTGAGAATGAATATAGGAAAATCATATATTTGAACTGCGGATTAAACAATGAATACGTGAACGATCATCGCAGTTATGAACACTACTTAAACAGTAGTGAAAATAAAGCTAAAGAATAGAAGCTCAAGAGACAAAAATTAGAACAATATTTTATAGTACCGTAGACAATAGTAGAGGAAAAGAACTTCTCAATAGCTTTCAGTGAAACTATTCATAGTCTAAAGACGTATTACTCAGAGAACAGCATTACGCAAAGCAGCTTTCATTCAAGTTTTCTTATCTAATCAATGAAAAAAGAGTGGTCAATCTGCAACACCTTTTCAAGGCACACACAAAAAGCGTCGCATATATTTAACTGAGCCAAGCTTTTAAGGACTTTACAATAAATTACTGAAGTTGTTTTCAAAATAAAGCTTAATGGGCACTGAGGTAAATACAAGCAAGAACAATAGAGACACGAAAAAATGCCATCTGTCGAGGGCTCATAATCAATATTAGAGACAGAGCTCCTAATTCATACAAGCCAAAATACGAAAATTGTTAATCGTGATTACTGCTGGAAAATAGAGTATTGGCTAATAAAGCATTGATTCATCTCTCTTCCACACTACGCTATATTTTGGTGCGCTCTTGTGTGAATCCGATTATATGTTGTTGATTGCATAAAAAGTTCATTAAAAAAGTGAATTCGATTTGTCTTGAATTTTTCCTTAACAAATAATGAAAATTTTTCTATAAAAATGACCGAATTAATTGAACGTAAATTTGAACAATTTCACCGAACCTTTCTGACCAACTCAACCCTAAATATTTTATTGTCGCATAAAGTTCATCACTTAATGCCATTCTTTCGTTTCAGTGATTCAGCCGGGCACATTGAAGTCACTATGAACAAAGTACTGGTCATAACAATGGTTATCGGACTGCTGGCTGGGGTCTTTTTCGACTCAAGCGAAGCATTGATCCGTGCTGGAAGAAATATGGTACCGTATCAACCGGCTGAGGGGGAAGATGACGTTATACGTGAAATGTACGAGAGAGCTGAACGCCCCAAATATTTCAAACGAGGTATCTCTATCTTCTATTCTAAGTGCGGTGGTTGTTTATAATACTTAAAACAGAAATGTATATTATATTCTTTACCTTACGTGAAAAGATGAGACAATATTTGAATGTATGGAGAGGTGTAATATTGTATGGAATGTTGGAATAGACCACATTTCCTATACTAGGTATTGAACTGATTCTAGCACGAAGTGGAGGCTCTTGCGGGAGAGGACATTTACATATGAAAAGTTCCCCTGTTTAAGCCTCGTGTGCACGCTAGTTCCAGCTCATTACGAAGAAAACGAATAAGGTCTATTGAAGAGGAAAAGTTTTTTTTTCTAAATCAAATTCAGTTTGAGGTTTAAGCGATTTTCGCTTTGTCCTAAAAACTGTGAAAACTGTGGGCTGAGTTTGGAAGAGAAGACTAACGTGAAAATTAAAAGTTTCCCATACAGATACTTTCTTGAATTTTTCTCAAATGTTCACCTTCGCTGATATCGTGTTGTCACGTGTAAATGACAAGCGAGATCCCTGAATACTTGAAGACAAGTCATTCCTAATAGATGTACATTGAGAGCTAAATGGCAATTCATACAAGACACTTAATTTTGAAATGTGGAGATAAAGGTGCTGAACAGACCCCATCTCTGGATGCGGCATGGATGCTGTAAAAAATTTTAATCATTATTCTCATGATGATGGTGATGATGATGATGATGATGATGATGGTGATGATGACGACGACGATAAAGATTTAAGCCTATCTTTGTAATATGCACGCTCCTTTTTCCTATTATTTGTATACGTACTCATTAGCACTTACGAGTTATTTACTTTCAGATTTGCGTCTCATGTAACACTTGCACTGAAGGAGGCAGAACTTTCTGCGAAAACATGTTTGCAAAATTTAACACCATATTATTATTATTAATATTATTATTATTATTAGAAACATATTTAGCTTCTCAATATCAAAGTGCCTTATCGTCACTATTTTCCCTAGATGCTTTGTGGCACTAGTTACAAGAATTTCTTCAAACATTGAAACACCTCATCTTTGGCGATCATCTCCTATATTCTCAAAACAGTTAACTTATTGGGGGAGGGTATGTCCTGGAATTTTAAACAATGTAAGATCTTTCTCGAGATCTGGTATTCAAATCTGGAACAGTCTCCCATTGCCTCTAAAAGAACTAAACAACATTCAGTTTAAATCCGAGTTCTTCTAAAAATCCTTGAAACTGAGAATGACCAAAGTGAAGTATCCCAAATTATTCAATGCGTCCGAAAGTTAAAATATTAAGTAAACTACGTATCGCCATTTCGTCATCTTGTACTACCGTAAAAGCTCTATTAAGCTCCCCCCTTTCTATTAACCCCCCCGTTTGGAAGTCGTTTTTTGTAATAAGCCCCCTCTGTAATAACCCCCTTGCCCCCGCTTTTGGAACATGAGATTGTGTAATGAGCCCTTCCTATTCCCTCTTACGAAATTCACTTCATGCAGCCCAGTTGGTTTACTTTTAACCAAATGTACACTCAAACACATAATACTGTTTGATGCTCTTTATTAAATAATCAATGCAAGTTTCACTGCAATTGTTTGTCTTTGTTACAAAAACTATTATAAGACGAAAACGGCGTGTTTGAGATTTCAAATAAGCCCCCCTCTCTATTAAGCCCCTCTCTCTAATAAGCCCCCCGTCAATGAGGCCTGAAATTAATAAGCCAGAAGTCCCCCGAGGGCTTAATAGAGCTTTTACGGTATACAGTATTTCAATTATACTTGTTATGATTAACTATTCTAAACACTAGAGTGCGTCTAGATGTTTATGTCTATAAGTTTTGTATTTATTCGTTTTTCTCGTTTTTCTCTTGAGCCCACCTCGAATAGCTATTAAGCTACCTGCGGGCTCAAGCTTTTTGTAATTGTTAGGTATAAAATTAATAACTGAAAGTTGTTGTTGTTGTTTGTTACAATGTCAATGTTGTTCTGTGTTCTTGTTGCAGACAGACGGTGGAGAGACGAGGAAAATAAACTATATTAGGCATGGCTGTATCCATGGTGATAACTGAGAATCTGATCTGCGGTCAACAGAAAAATCCTCTTATAAAAGTTTAAAAGTACCTTATAGTGATGATTGTTTAAAGAAAGCCTAAGGAATAAAGGCGTATTGAATATGAAGGAATGCCTGAACAGTGCTTGAGATAAGAGAAGAGGCCTTCCAAGGTGGTCTGGTGTCGCTAATTGTCGCTCGTTTACGACTCTTTCTCTCGCCATATTCCGTTAGAAAAACAAAGAGGAATGGAAAGTGAATTGCCCCTGTCGCAAACTGTCGCGCATTTTCTGTCAATTTCTGTCGGTTGTCGGTGTTTTGGGAGAAGATTGTCGCCTGTTTTCGGAGCCATGTCGCTTGTCGCTTCTACCCCTTGGAAGGCCGCAGAGAAAGGAAACACGTCTACTGTTTTCATTGCGTTCCACTCCGCCAACAACAACTACTGCAATCTGATTGGCTAAAGTTGTTGGTGTTTCTAAGCTTTAGAGTTTAGCCCCTACAAGACGAAGTAAACAGAAAAGAAGTTCGTTTCTCTCGTGATTCCCCGTATTTTCTTTCGAGCAATTGGCATTTCGTTCCCGTTTTTCTGTAGAGTTATCAAACCATTATCCCAGTTAATCTCCTCATGATCAGCTCACATTTTTAGCCAACTCTGCAGTTTTATTAGTGTCCCCAATTAGTTTGTTAAAAGCTAAATACCTCGACACTTAAATAAAGTCCTACTACTACAACTACCACTACCTGACCATCTCCCGACCACTCTCTTTTTGGCCTCTGCCACGCATGCACGCTGAGAATACGCATGTATCACGTGATACGCATGTATCAATCTCATACCTTGACACCAGGGGATGGGAAGGTGAGGACTATGGTTGCCGAGGACTGCCATTGAGTTTTCAGAACAATTTTTACTTTTTTTAAAAGCGAATAAAATGTGAAACAAAATGCAAATAAAATTAAAACCAAATAGAAATACAATGAAATGTAAAAAAATGTAAACAAAGTCAAAATTAATTGCAAATGCAATTAAATGTGAAACAAAATGCAAAACAAAGTCAGATTGCTGCGCTCGGACAAGCGCAAATTTAATTTCATTAAAAAAAATTTTTCATGAGGACCACAAGCTCGAAAGTTCCGTTGAACGGGTATTTTGATTAGGTTTTGAAACAATTCAACGACCGCCGGAAGTAAAATAGAACTCCAACAAGCCAACAAGTTGCGAACTCAAAGTCGTCTAATCAGACTTTCTAGAGTCGCTCGTTTCCCGACCGCTTGTCGATCAGGGAGAACGGAGACTGGGTTCGAAATTCGTTTTGTTGTCCATAAAACCTTATCTGAACCACGACTATACTTTATTGGCAAACCAAATATGTAGTCAATTACCTTTTCCCTTTTTGTTGTCTAGAAAACCTTTTTCGAAAGAGTCGTGCTAAGAAATCTTAACTGTATTATTGACGTGGTCCTGAGGTGGTCGTGCGGTCGGAGTCGTCGGTCATCAGAGGGCCAAGGAAAGGATTAGGTTTGTGGGGGACCAAAGGAAGTCCTGAAGAACCAGCTATGGACAACGTTCATCTGACAAAGCGTTTGCAACTTGCAGTATTGTTGAATATGACCTCGTTCCATCTCCTCGTGATCTGAAATAGGAGCCTCAAAAACAAAGAAGTAACTGAGTTAATGCCAAAACGTGCTTTTAAATTGGAATGAATTTCACACAATGTTTGAAACTTGCACACAAAAATCTCCCAAATTTAGTTTCAACAACGAAGTATCGTCCCAGATGCGCATGCCAGGACCTCAGAGTGTCTAAGATAGTGTGTAAGATACTCACGTACGTGTAGTTATCAGCTTAATATTCTGCATATAGTCAAAATATTGATTTAAAAGCTCAAAAATAAATATTGTTTTAATTTAATATCACTATGTGTTTGTTTGTGTTGCTCAATAACTGGTCTATTTTGCGGTGCTTCTGGCCGGTTCGCCTCCTATCATAACCGCATGGGAGCCATTATCTTTATTGAGCTATATTCACGGTTCAAAAGGTGTCTTTTTAACACCTTTTGAACCGTGAATATATTCTAAAGAGAAGCTCACAGGGAAGTTCAGCGAAACATCGGAAATACGTAAATTGGCATAGATACATGCAACACAGGCTAAGAGTAACTAACTTATAACAAGAATGACAAACAGTTGGCGAGCCTTAAAATCTGTGACTACCTAACAGAACTGAAATAAAAGTATAAATCAAATTAAAAAGGGTAACAAATTTGCACGAACAGACAGAGAAGACGCAGTCTCTCGCAGGCTACCTATTTACAATACCAGGTACAGATATTTCAACCCAAAGGTCGATATGGTTTGCAAATAACCTAAGCGTTACATGAAATGATTAAAATTACTTTTCGTCTGTGTGTGGGCAAATAGGCCGGTGTTCGACAAATTTTCGTCTTTACTGTTGTTGTTACTTTTATTGTTGTGTATGAAATCTTAAAGTGTGATCATTCAAATGAAAGCTACTGAGCAGTACTTTCCTGTGGTGCTGTTTATTATGCTGTACAAGGTGGTTCTAGCTTTTGAGTCTGTGGATGAAATCCTAAAGTGTCACCATTCAAATGAAAGCTACTGAGCAGTACTTTCCTGTGGTTCTGTTCATTATGCTGTACAAGGTGGTTCTAACTTTTGAGTCTGTGGATGAAATCCTCAAGTGTGATCACTCAAATGAAAGCTACTGAGCAGTACTTTCCTGTGTACTGTTTATTATGCTGTACAAGGTGGTTCTAGCTTTTGAGTTTGTGGATGAAACCCTAAAGTGTGACCATTCAAATAAAAGCTACTGAGCAGTACGTTCCTGTGGTGCTGTTTGTTATGCTGTGCAAGGTGGCTCTAAGTTTTGAGTCTGTGGATGAAATCCTAAAGTGTGACCATTCAAATAAAAGCTACTGAGCAGTACTTTCGTGCTGTTTATTACCCTGTACAAGGTGGCTCTAACTTTTGAGTCTGTGGATGAAATCCTAAAGTGTTGTTTATTATGCTGTACAAGGTGGTTCTCAGTTTTGAGTCTGTGGATGAAATCCTAAAGTGTCACCATTCAAATGAAAGCTACTGAGCAGTACTTTCCTGTGGTGCTGTTCATTATGCTGTACAAGTTGGTTCTAACTTTTGAGTCTGTGGAATCCTAAAGTGTGATCACTCAAATGAAAGCTACTGGGCAGTACTTTCCTGTGGTGCTGTTTATTATGCTGGACAGGGTGGTTCTAACTTTTCAGTCTGTGGTGAAATCCTAAAGTGTGACCATTCAAATGAAAGCTACTGAGCAGTACGTTCCTATGGTGCTGTTTATTATACTATAAAAAGTGGTTCTAACGTTTTGAAATGAAATGAAATTGAAAAGAATTCTATTTAGTGGTGCTTTTCTGTGGTACTTAGTTTGTGGATTAGATCCGAAAGTGTGGCCATTCAAACGAAAACTTTTCTTCTGTTCTGTCTTCAATTTGTTGCCACCTGGATACTTCGGACAGTCAAATTCGTATTTGACGCCTTAAATGGAGATCAAGCCTAATTAAGCTTGAAAGAAAATTATCCTTGGCTTAAGTGTAAAAAGAAAGCATATCTCGAAAAGTAACCGATGAAAAATATCATCGTTTAGTCAACTGAATCAGGCTCTAAAAGGGTTCCGGATCAGCTATTTAATATCTGCCGAGGTCACAAAAGCGCACAATTATGGACGTAAAGAGACGAAAATTAAGATACGGTGAACACAAAGACTTCAAAGGATTTGAACGATTTTCTCAACAGATGATAAACATCGCATGGACAAGAAAGAAACTTTCCACGCACTGTAGTGATATTGTTCTAGTAAAAGCTATTCATTAGGAGCCTTTCATCTTTTGCGTGGAAAAATCGTTTACCCGAATCTTGGCAAATCTCGTTTCTATCAATGCGCCAAAGTTAGTTAATCTTATCTGTAAAAGGAAAGTGGATTATAGGATTTGTCAGTTCTGCGTAGACACAACTTGTTTCCGGCTACGTAAAGGAAACGTATTCTATACAGCTTGAAAAAAAACCTCTGAAAGGTTTAATTTTTAATAACATTTTTCAGTGCAAATCTATTTGCTTTGTCAAAATGCTCCCTTAAAGAAATTCTACAAACCCCTCCCAATCTCGCAGTAGAATAGTTTATTGTTTTATCTTACGATCTACGATAGTTGCTTCCCCGCAAATTCATAACATAGCGTTGTTGAGTTTAGATGTGACTTAGGATCTTCATCTGAGATACCGCCATGACGCCATCAGCTAGACAACCTAGTTGCCTTTCACATCTTTGCGCATCAAGAAGTCTTCTTGCGCTATCAAGAACAAAGAACGTAGATCAGTGTCACACTCGTTCATGCTTAGCTGTAACAGAAATCAGAGTTCTTTTGTGTCTTATCAAAGCCAGCTATAATCCTTCACTAATTCATCCGCTCATTTAAAATGAAAAGTCATGAATATTGCTATCCCTTAAATTAACAAGCTAGGCAACTTGTCGTAGCAGTGAAACTTTAGATCTTGTTTTCGGAAAGAGGAGAGTCACCCACAAGTAAGCTCTATATTTTACTCTACACGTGGGAATGGTAATGTGGTAATGATAACGGATTTATTTACCGCACATATCACATAGTCTCATGGCGGTTTACAATTCCTCTGTGGGTGAGAGCGGACGTCAGCCTGTATAGGCGCCACTGGCAGCCGCTATCAGTCCATACTGGGAACGTGATGGGTTATAACTTATTGATTGAAAACAGCTACTTTTTCCAATCTTTATGGAGTTTTTTCCATGTTTATACAGCCACTTCATTTTAGACACCTGAGGCGCTTCCAAATTGTTTCAGCTTCCGCTAAATTTAGTCAGAGTAAATTAAGAGTTCTTCTTCTATTTCTCCTGTACTTGGTTAGGTATTTTTTAGGAAAGGGAAAGATGTTTCCCCTAAAAAGACCAAACGATAGACAGACTTTACGAGGAACAAACTTTAATTTGGTCGTCTTCACGAGCTACTTTTCTTCTTGCATAGCCTGTTGTTGTGAACGTCGCTCAGTTACAATTCACCTGTTATGTAATCTGTCCTCAATAAATCTTCATTTCCTCCTTCTCCATTTGCAAATATGCAAGGTCAATCATTTCTTTTTTTCCCTTTTCAGACACAAAAATCTTTACCATGAACAAAACAGGTGTGACAGCGCTCGCTATTCTCATTGTAATGTGTGCTGTTGCGGAGAAAGGAGAAACATTCCTAAGGAACGGTAGAGAGATGACCTACAATAGGCTAGGGGTACAAGCACCACCTCCAGGCCAATATTTTGACAATGCGAAAGTGAGGCGTTCGCCACGGTTGGCCGCTAAGAGAGGTTAGTAAAAATTGTAAAACCTATTCAGAACAGGTGTTTCTTGTTGTCTCCCCAGACAGGGAGTTTGGAACAGAAGATTCCCCCCCCCCCCCCCCACCCCCTTGCTCGGTTAGGTAAAATGTTAGAACCACCTTGTACAGCGTAAAAAATAGCGCCACAGGAAAGTACTACTCAGTAGCTTTCATCTGAATGGTCACACTTTAGGATTTCATCCACAGCTCAAAAGTTAGAACCACCTTGTACAGCATAATAAACAGCACCACAGAAAAATACTGCTCAGTAGCTTTCATTTGAATGGTCACACTTTGGGATTTTCATCCATAGACTCAAAGGTTAGAACCACCTTGTACAGCATAATAAACAACATCACAGTTAAGTGTTGTTCAACGTTCATAACTTTCAGAATCAACAAGCCAATAGCCTTTCAACCGAGTTCTTGGAGCTGTTGAGAACGTGGATGAGCATGTAACCCTTGTGCAGTACTTTCTAAATTGTGAAGTTGAAAAGCGTCAATCAGGGACTAAAAGAGTTGAGACACTCCCCGAAAAGAACCTTTTACCTTAAAGGCGTGAATTCTCTAATCTCCACTCCTCATATTTCGCCCTCTCTCCTTTTTGCAATGTTGTAATCAAGTGACAGTGTGGACAAAGCATGTTTCAACATTTCTTGGGTTGTGAGGATAGGGGGGGATGGCTATCAGCAAAAGAGATGTTTTTTTTTTCTTAATTTCGGAGGGACACTTCTCTGTTAGGAAGCGTTTGTTTTGGTTAAGTGTCTCAACACGTTCCATCCCCTATTGCAGGTTGTTGAATAGTTGACTGTAAATAACTGTAAAATGTAATTGTGACATTTGAAGCATCTACGTCCTTTTTATCGCAGATCAGATCATGCGACAATTTGGAGAGGAAAGACGATGAGCAAGAGCTGACCCCGGAACATAATTCAAATAACTTCATGTTTAGGACATTTTTTCTACATTAATTACAACTACTCGAGAGTTTATGCAGATGGTGAATATGGGCCACTGGACAATGCATTACTGAATTGGAAACAAAATCAAATAAATATATCCCCTCAAAAGCGATTCCATCGATCTACAACAAATAAATGTTACTTAAATTCTTTGGTCGCCTCTTTAACTAAGTGCGTACAATCTCTGATCTTCTAGCTGCTTTCAGCTGAGGGTTAAAACTCGTGTTTGCCGTTTTTTTTGTTTTTTTGGGGTTTTTTTATTGCGCTTAACGAACGAAAACCGAACAAACTCTACAGTCCTTCTCTTCTTTAACAGTGATAATAAAGTCATTTTTTATACGAACACCAATGAAATACCAGGTGAGCTTAGATGACCGTTGCTATGGTTATATAATAAATCGTGCCTTTTGCAGCGAAAGTGAAATGGTTTGGTATTTCGTTGGTGTTTATGAATAAATAGAGCATTACATGGCCGCGTGGAGATACAAAATTTCTTTTCTCGTGTTGAAAAATATTTCACTTGCTCGCTGCGCTCACTGACCTAACTCATGACTATGAATATGTTTTCAATACACGAAGAGAGATTTCGTATCTCTGTGGTGCCATGTCAACTATGTCTGGTGATAACCTGTCAGCATTTTTCTTTGACCCACCTCGAAAATCTCCGGGAATAAAACACAACAGTGTCCGAGCAATCTTTATTACTCCTCCCTACAAGAATTTTTAGGCAAATAATTAAAAAATATACACCAGTTTGCATGGAAGGGCGATGCTTTTCCAAACTTTGTCAGGCTGAAAAAATTAAGAAGATTAAAACTTTTTTCTTGACAGCCGTTACTTTTTTTTTTGCGAGGTGACTTTTTTGAAAATCGGACCAAACTCCTTTAACCCATTGACTACCGGCTGTTTTTACGTTTTCGGAGTGATTTTCCACCTATAAACGATGAATAGCAATTTGTGACTCCTTATTTGAAACTACCAGGGAAAAGTGGTGCTGTCCTAAGGCACTGGAGGCTCAAGGTTTCTGAAAACGTCATTTTGACGTAGCTATTTTTTATCCGTGAAGCAACAACAATGGCCCAAGTTCGGTTTGCTTGCGATGTTTGCTAAGTTTACAGCCATTTTTCATCTTTAGCGGCTGCCTGATGAGCATCATTAAGCGTGACGGTAGCTAAGAGTCCACTTTCTCAAAGAATCGAGCAAGGTGATGTACTTTGTTGTCGAATTTGGCTTGTTACTCGACGAACTGGGAATTTGGCCGGTCGGACACTTAGTACCTTTGGGACTCGACTACTGATGAATTTCTCGACCTACCGCCGCATATTTTGGAATTTGTGAGTACTGAAGATGACCACAAGCAGGAAATTTTGGCGGTAGGTCGGAGTGGCTGTAGACTTAGTTTATATGTGAAAGAATTGGGGGAAGGAACGGGCGCTGTCAAAAATTCTCGTTAGTTCCCAGCATGCAACGCGCTCGAGATGTTGAAAATGTCGGGAAGGCCCGAATGCACTGGAACAAAAGGCTGTATCTACGCTCGGGAGAAGAATATGAACAAAAAAAGTCATTTCTAAGCTAGAACAAGGACTGAATTTCGTTATGATGGTTGAAGTTTGGTTTTTCGACGATGATTTCCTTAAAAAACATGAAGGCAAAAAGGGGCATTTTCGTCGTTTCTCTTTGACGTTAAAAACGGTCAGTTTCGTTCTTGTCCAAACTCAAAAGGCCATATTTGGTAAAAGTCGCTACGTTTCTTGCGTTTATTGGATATCCAAATTTAAAGGACATTCCATTTCGTGCTCACAACTAGCAGTTAAGGCAATATTCGTGCGATTGAGAAAGTTGCAATGTTTTGAAGCATGGGAGTTTTTTACGGCCGGTTTTGGCCGGCACGGGTGCCAATGGGTTAATTTCGCAAAATTCATTTCCTGTACGAGGGCTCTCATATATTTGCTCTCTACTTGTATAAGGAGGGTAATTCGTGCTTCATTGCGCAGTCAGAGGGTGTTAACGTTTTTTATTAATTTTCTTCTAATCCCGTTAATCGGCCCATTATGCTTTCACGAATCTCATACAAATGGCCCTCTAACAAACTTACTCTGGCGACATGTCTCGTTAAAATGCTCAAAGGTTTTTCCCAGTGGAACACGGGCTTATCTTAATCGCTTGTATTGGTTCTTGGATACTCATGAGACATGATGAGAACAGACAGTCACCCTGAAGGAGCTCGAGAATTCCGCTTTGTGATGTTTTTCAAAACGCCTCATTTGAAGGTACCTGTTTTTTTCTTTCCGGTGTAAACATTTTGAATCCATCAACGATGCTCGGAAAAGCCAGTCCGAGCACCAAAACTATGTCACAAGTGTCTTTGAAAAGAATGCATAAGGACACAAATGAAACAGGCTGATAGCGTCACAAGGGTAGACTAAATGTAAATACGGCGGGAGTCAAAAGACGTTAATTAACGTAAAGAACTGCATTTGGCGGCAATTAAAGCAGAGGAAAATTTGACTTTCCTTTCTGAAAAAGAACATCACAAAAAAAGTCTTAGTTAACTCTGTTAATATAACTTATCTTAGTATTACTTTTGACTTAATCTTATTTCATTTATTTCGATTTTCGGAGATATTAGCATGATAATGCTACTCTTATATCCGAATGGAAATAAAGTTAGTTATTAATGATATTGTATGTAGACAAACCGAAAAAAAGTTAACCAAATTGACGCACTCTTTCCGAGCTAGGGAAGGCTTGGATTCAATTAAAAATTTCTTACAAAGCAGCCTGGAAATACCATCTTGTTGCTTTAGTTTCGAGCTATTTGTTTCGTGCCTTCCGACTTTACTAATTATACTTCGCCGATGCCAATAGTACGGTACATCACGTTGTGTTCTCAGCGGTCCACCTTGGCACCGATCTGATGTTATACGTTGTCTGACTGTGGGCAGTCGGTCATGCTCGTGGAATCGCAAACAAAGTTTAAACATGCCAAAAAATTTCCCAGTAGAAGTGTTTGTTGTTTTATCTGAGGATCTATGATACTATAGTTGCTTCCTGTTCTAATTTCAAAAAGGGTTTTTCTGCAGCTCGTTGAGTTGAAGTGAGAAACGCCTTCACAATATCCTCAGAAGCTAGCAGTTCTTCTTCACCGGCGACATTGAGCGTCAAGAAGCCTTCATAAAATATCGGAAACGAAAAACACAGATCAGTGACAAACTCGTTTCCTTGGTTGAAACAGCAATCAGAAACCTTTTGTGTTCTTATCAAAGCCAGCAATAATCCATGACTAATTCATCCGCTCAGTTGATCCAAAAGATATACATCGCGCTTTCCTTTAAATTGACTAGGCCTCTTGCCAATACAGACAAACAGTTTAGATCTTGTCTACGGCAAGAGTAGAATCTCATCACACGCAAGTAAGCTTTTTGCTTTTTACTCTTAAGTGTAAAACGTATGGACACAACTTTTATGTCTATCAGTTTATTATAAGCGAAGAGAGCTACTCCTTACAACCTTATAGACATATTTTTTTGTCCAGCTTTATACACCATTAACATTTCATGTCGTTTTTGACACACCTTAGTACCGTCATTTACTAATTATTCTAATTTAAATCTCTATTTAGGTAGAGTAACTTATGAGTTGGTCTGGTTTTAGGCAAAAAAACTGAAAAGATTTCTCGTCCTTAACTCTATGCCACAAATGAATTGGGACGAAAGCCTCTGCGTTGGTACTAACTAGCTATTGTGGTTACTGATGGTTCAATATCGTTAAAGCGTTAGTGAGTCTGTGGCCGATGAAATCTTTAGTGCGACTATTCATAAGAATGATATTGGGAAGTACTATCATTATTTTGACCGTGTTTCTAAGCGCTTTTATTATACGTATTTTTCAAAAACGTCTTTGGATATCTGGGTTTTTTTTTCTTTTTTTCAGCCAGTCTCTGAGCTGGGTGAAGACAGATCTCTAACCTTATTTAAAGCCTTGAACTTAAAACATCCAAAATAAGTCTTCCCGAATCTTAAATGCTGAAATTGACTTCCGACAGCAAGTCCATGGAGGCTTACTGAGGATCGGCGGCTTAATTGTTCAAGCTGTTTTGTATTCTAAAAAAAACAACCAAATTGAAAATGCAAAACCCTCGTCGAAACTAGGTGCATGAAAACGTTCACCGGAATTCTACTGCGTGTTCTTGTTATTGTGTCCTGCTTTTAGTCTCTATCAAGTGAAGTCTAAGTGAACAAGTAGCCTGAATTTCAGTTTCACATTTTTTACTAAAAGTTAAATATCTTCTGTTCCATTCGTTTCTGAAAGGTATAAAGTGAGATAACAAAAGCCCAAGCGTTAGTTAATTATCTGTTATAATGAGCTAAGGTTAGGAATTAGCAATTACCTCACGTTTCTTTATCGAATAAATTCTGCGTAACATTATTTCATTTCATCGACTAAACGTAGACCGAATTTTAAATGTTCCAGTCCAACTGGAAAGTAAACTGTGGAGGCGTTTCGTTTCACAATTTACTGTATTTTTTCTATTTATTTACCTTAGGCTCGGCATTTTAGCTTCTACTTTAGCTGCGGGCTTAATCAGCCCTGCCAGACAGTACAAGTAAATAAAGTAAATAAAGAAATTAGTTGTTTTATTTATTTAAGAGTTTTATGCAAAGGAAAGATATGACCGAAAGAAAGGCCAAAAGTTAGACAAATTTTAGAACGAAATAGACGCGGTACTTCTGTATACTAAATTTACTGATTCAGCCAGATGTTTTGAAAATCACTTTCATTTGACAACCCCTATTGATCTGTGTATAATGCGACTTCAGCAAAGATACCTCATAACTTACACACGAGTCTTTTTGGTTCTTTTTTTTTTTTTTTTTCAGACATAATAATCTTTACCATGAACAAAGCACCTGTACTAGCGCTAGCTATTCTAATTGCAATGTGTGCAGTTGTGGAAAAAGGAGAATCTCTGTTAAGGGGTGGCAGAGAAATGATCTACTATAGACACAAGGTACAAGCACCACCTCCAGGCCAATATTTTGACAATGCGGAAGTGAGGAATTCGCCACGGTTGGCCGCTAAGAGAGGTTAGTAAAGAATGTGAACCTATTCGGAAAAAGGCTTTTCTTTCTTGTTGCCTCCCCAGACAGGGAACTTGAAGCAGAAGATATCCTCCCCACCTCCTCGCTCGGTTATGTTAAAAGTAAGAACCACCTTGTACAACATAATAAACAGCACCACAGGAAAGTACTGCTCAGTAACTTTCATTTGAATGCTCACACTTTCGGATTTCATCCACAGACTCAAACTTTAGAACCACAAAATTGTACAGCATAATAAACAGCGCCACAGGAAAGTACTACTCCTTTCATTTGAATGGTCATACTTCCGAATGAAACAGCAAAATAAACAGTACCATAGGAAAGTACTGCTCAGTAGCTTTCCGTGAACGATCACACTTTGGAATTTCATGCGCAGACTCAAAAGTTAGAACCACCTTGTACAGCATAATAAACAGCACCACAGGAAAGTACTGCTCAGTAGCTTTCATCCGAATGGTCACACTTTTGGATTTTATTCACAGATTCAAAAGTTAGAACCTTCTCGTACAGCATAATAAACAGCACCACAGGAAAGTACTGCTCAGTAGCTTTCATTTGAATGGTCACACTTTAGGATTTCATTCACAGACTCAAAAGTTAGAACCAGCTTGTGCAGCACAATAAACAGCACCACAGGAAAGTACCTTGTAATTCAGACTAGAGGTGGAAGATACAGTGAGTCCCCAGTCCCTAAAATACGGCTTTTATTAGTTTAGAAGTAACAATCAAATAACTTCTCTATTCTTTGACTTGACAATTATCCGGACAAAAATTTTGTGGCGAGCGTTTGAGTGTGTAGATGGATGACTAAATGAGGTTGGAAAATCTTCTTATAAAAGGTAATTCTGAAGTTGCAACATCTTCAGTTTGTCCGTTCTTTGCAGATCAGATTATGCGGCAAAATAGAGAGGAACGACGCTGAACAAGAGCTGATCATGCGTGCGGGACCTGACTAAAACACAGTTAAAAATCTGTTACTTCATCTTAAGAACAATTATTCTTTGAGTTCTTCGAGAGCTTATATGCAGATGCTAAATATGAATCACTTAACAATGTATTAAGTCAAATAAATATATCTTAACAAATTTTGGTGTGCACATTTCCTTTCTCAAACGTAGCCTTGTGTTTGTGGTAATCTGTGTGCATTACTCCTCACCTAACGTTCCGTTGAACGAAAAGGAATAAAATCGGACCCAGCTTTAATATACACCTTAGCATTTCTTTTATGAAAAAAATAAAAGAGTTATACACCACGAATT
Source organism: Pachyseris speciosa (assembly GCA_016490735.1). Lineage (NCBI taxonomy): Eukaryota > Metazoa > Cnidaria > Anthozoa > Scleractinia > Pachyseridae > Pachyseris > Pachyseris speciosa. The sequence goes on along the minus strand of JAEMWC010001722.1, from coordinate 21,799 downwards.
TTTCAGTCTAGCTTGCGTTTTTGTAACATCAAACTAACACTGAGCTTGTCTGAAGGAAAATTGGATCGAGTTAAAATCAGTTCCTTTTTCGTCCCGTTTTAACCTAATAGAATTCTACTTCCCCCGTCTAACCTGTAAAAACACGACCTGCAGTGCATTATGATAAAATGATATAGACAAAATAGAGGGGATAGCACTTTCTAGATATTTTAAAATTTATGTTTAATTGGAGCATACTTACTTACTAGTATAAACAAGAGAACCTTATCATTTATGTCCAAATATCTTTCAGCTTGAAACAATGTGCAATTTTGTTCCTTGAGAGCTATAAAACATCTGGTCTGCTGGTTGCCTTAGCCTTTGACTTTGTTTTTAGAAAGTTTCATCTTTAATACTTAATCTTGAGAAGAACCTTTTTACTCAATGACAGGTCACCCAAATAGTTAGTCCTGAACTTAGCCTAAGTAAACGTTTTGTAAAAAAACTAAGCAACTTGAAACTTTTATTTTTCCTGAGTTCTGGACTAAGATACAACGCACGTTTCTTGCGGTTTATTACAGGTTTGTAGGTCATAAAAAGAACAGAGCAAGCACACGCAATAAAGGTGGTACACGTGGTATTATTTATTAACGCAACGGAAGTCCACTCGAGATCTTATAATACATTTGAAAAAGAGCTTGAAAGCGTGCACATGAAAGAGTTGTTGCTGCTCGAAGAATTGAAAAAACCTTATTGATCCAAAACCCGAATAACAATGTTACATGTAAAGAAGTTAAATAAAATATCATTTTCCAAAAAAGGAAGGAAGGAGTTCTGTTTCTCTTGAGTCTTCTTCCAAAGAATACTGAACTAATTTAACGGCCTTAGATGTACGAAGGGTTTGACTAAAGAATTCAATAGAAGGCAAAGATTTGTGATAAGTTGCTCGAGTAAATGTAAATTTGATAGGAGAACAGTTTTCAAGGCATAGTTTGAGAATATTTCAAATTTTTGGACAAAGGGTTGACTACATGTGCTTACTTTTCTGTTCAGTAAGCGTTTAAAGTCTTTAAATCAGCAAGCCCAAAATGTTTCAATCACATTGACTGGTTAATGACATGTGCACTAAAATTCTCAAATCAGTGATGTTAACGATTTCATCCCTTCAATGCGAATCTACGCAATCTTAGACGGCCTTTTCTGTCTTGAAAACGAAAGGTCTGGTTTTTCACTAGATGTATTGCCATAACCCTAGGCGCTAGAGTTCATAAAGGCTCTTTGGAACTAAAACACAAGAATTAAAATGCACACAATGCATACAAGCTTGCTCGCGGCGTTGTTGAAAACCAAGCTGGAGGCTACATTTGCACAAAGCCAACTAGATTTCAGTCACAATCACCTGAAGATCCCCTATTTTACAACAGATCAACATTTATCGTTAAAAAAGGCTTCACGAGAAATCCCGTTATCTTTCTGGTGCTCAGTTTGGTACGAAAACGTTGTTGTCTAAAATATTGTTGTCTAAAAGGCAAACAAGTTGCTCCAGTTGAAGGCTTAAAGCTGCGTTTTCTATAACGTTTCTTTCCGAAGGGCATCGAAGCTATTGTCTCTTTCCTTTCTGTTATAGTATATATTTGTTTTTTTCAGCGTGGCGCCGTCAAAGTCGTCAAAGTAACTGTTCAGTATTTCGGTATTCATCGAACGCATATCTATGTTTGCTTTCGTGATGTCTCCCTTGACGGCATTGAAGTAGTACACCTGGCTGACAACCATCCAGAGATGGCAGTTTGTTTGATGAACTAAGTAAAGTTTGTTTATTGTGTTAAGTTGTTTCTTTTGTTACATATGGCTTCCATGGCAAAATGAAACACTGCGAAATTAATGCTGAAGTGCATACTGTAATGTTTGACATTTTTAAACAATATATCTTTTAAACCCTGAAGCCGTACCTATACTGACTACAGTCCTGACCAAACATGTGATGTAGAGGAAATTCAGAAAGTGAAGTAAGGCCAATTATATGAATTTCGACAAAAAAAAATGGCTCGATTTCCGCTGCTCCCTTGAGTCCGGTCTTTGTTCCGCAGGTGATTAAGCCTACAAAAACTCTTTGCCTAAATTTCGTAAGGGTGGGGTGGGTGAAAATATGCTGCGAACGGTCACTGCTGCCTTTGTATACTATTCGGTAGAAATTTTCTTATACGCTAAATAACGTCCGTTGTAGTGAACGATGTTCATTGGTAGTAAACGAAAATCCGTATGAAGGGAGCAAGCGTATACTCCAAACAGTGATAATTCGTCTGCGATCGCTAAAGCTCTCCTGCTTTGAATACTGTTAAATATGGTTTATTACGCTGTACGAGATACCTTTGAGTTTGAGTCTAATCTTGATCAGTTTCTGTCGTTTGATGGTCAGGTTTGATTTTCAATTTTTTTCAAGTGGGAAAGTTAGCATGGAATTGTCAATTCGTGCTTTGTTACACGAAGGAGATAAGATAAGGATTTACTGAGCTTCAAACATAATTGCCGCTGGCTCAAGAAGGGAGAGAAAAGTTGTCATGAGACGAAGAAACCTTATTACTCACTCATGACAACTGGTTCAAAACACTTCCTTATCACGTATTTAATACCTGCAGCTTTCCTGAAAGGAAATAATTATCGGTATTGAGAGATAAAAATAAAGATATGGCAAACGCAAAGACTTCAAAGGAGCTAGACCTTTCTCGACACACGATAAACATAAACAGGTTCCAAAATGCATTCACGAGGAACCTTTCAGATTGATCTGGTCGACTGAGCGTGAAAAAGCAGTCTCCGAAACAAAGTCTAAACAAATTTCGTTTCTAGATGAATACGTTGTAGTCATTTAAAAAAAATAAATAACTGGATTAAACTTGTCAAGGTCCGTGTAACGAGGATACCCTTAATATTCCATTCTTCGCTTTAAATCCCGGGCAGTTTATTTTTAATTATTCGTTTTGGAGCAAACGTTTGAGTTTTTCAGGAATGGGTCTTACAACAAATTCTCGAAATCCCTTAAAATCGTGAAGTACAGTTATTACTTAGTGTTTTATCGCATGATGAATCACGATAGCTGTTTCCTCTCATAACTGCACAAAAAAGCGGATCTTGTCAAACCTAGGTGAGAAACGCCTTTAATATATCCGTTCGCAAGGAAGGAGTTCCTCTTCACAACGTTTCGCGTCAAATATCGTTCCGGACTTTCGGAAACAAAAAATCACTCAGATCCGCGTCAAATTGGTTTCCTTGCTTGTAACAAAAATCAGAATTCTTTTGTGCTTTTAACAAAGCCAACTATATTGCTTAACTAGTAGTGTATCCGCTCGCTTGATTCAAAATGTATAAATAACGCTCGTTCACTTGCAAATTAAAGCCGCGGCTACACGAGCGATTTTTTGCTCGCGCCGGTGATGCGATTTTTTCAAATTTTGTCGCGTCGCCAGCGCGCGATGAAAATCGCTAGTGTAGCCACCCTCGCGCAGGTGATGCGACAGCTGAAAAAATCGCAAGAGAAAAGTCGCCAGAGTTGAAACTTTCGCGACAAAATCGCACAGATTGTTGGCCGTGTAGCTCGCGCTCTTCAATTTGTCACTCGTGTAGCCACCCTGGGCGCTGGCGACGCGTCAAAATTTGAAAAAATCGCATCACCGGCGCGAGCAAAAAATCGCTCGTATAGCCGCGGCTGAAAATCTGTTCCTCTTCAACGAAAAGACGTCAGCTTAGATATTGTCTCTGAAACAAGTGGAACGCAGGTAAGCTTTCTGTTTCGCTCTAAAATGCGAGAACTACATAACTTCAACCTATTTTTACGTCGGTATATTAGTCTTTTTTCGCATTGTTCATAATCTTTTGGCAGTATACGTCGGTAGACAACCAAATTGCTTCCGAAACATTCACCTTACGTCTCCACTTGGTCAATACGAATTAAGACTTGATCTAACTTTACTGGCTTGAGAAGTAAACATTCAAAGAAGAACGTCCTTAACCATCTGATATATAGTCAACCCTTCAGCTCGTGTAATCGTGATATCGTATACGGACATTTGAATGTGTCATCATTGATTCAGGCGAGTAAAACTTACTTCAGTATTATGCTATACAAGGAAATTTCAACTCAGTTTTGAGTGGGGATGAAATCCGTTAAGTGCTACACACCTGTAGCACTATTCACTATACTTTCACGGGAATTCTTTCGTTTGTGTCTGTGAAAGAAGTCCTAAAACTCGATTATCCAAGCGAAATGGACTAAGACATCTTTTTATCCGGTAACATGCCAGTGTTGCTTTCTAAGAAATTGGGAATTCGTTTCTCAAGTGATTCTCTAGGTTGAGTTAGATTTACATAGTCATATCAAGACATATCTTACAATTCCACGCTACTTTTAATTAAAGCCAGGTAGCAGTTTTACAGCTTTAGTTAACCTTTGTACTTTGTAGCTCTCAATTTCACAGGTTTCTGAAAAGGCATTGAAAAAATGACTATTCCCCATTTTAAGAACGGACCTCTCACAGGAATTCACTTTCCGATACTTGTTTCTTTATTTAAGACATTTCTCAGAAAATTGTTTTACTCGATGAGTGCACACAATACCCCAAAATGTGACTTCCAAAATGAAAGATACTGAGAAGTATTTCCGTTTGGCAATATTTGTTCTGGGTGCTTCGTTGCTAACATAATCCCTGAACTGAAAAAGAAAAAAAGAAGAGAGATCTTGAACTTTTCTGACAACTTGACATACACATGTACATACAAACTTACTTTATTGACGTTTCCCAGTGGGGCTTTTCAAAGACAATATCCTAAATACTAAATAAAATATACGATACGATACATAATATACGATATACAATGCAATAAATATACAATATAAAACTAAATCTAAAAATTATCGCGCATCTTATTAATTAGGCGGTGCTTAAAAACGCGTCTAAAATTGCAAATCTTAAATGAGTGCTCGAGTTTATTCCAAATATCTACAGATCTAAAGTAAAAAGTCCTCTGACCACTGCTAGTTTTAAAAAGGGAATGTGTAACATTTGGCAGTTTATGGTCTTGTGAGGAGGAATGATGTTTTGGAGCTCGTCCTGTCATACATTTGAAGGTCATTATGGCGTCGCGAATATATAGTTGACTTGCCACTGGAAGCCAGTTGAGTTCTTTAAGAAGAGCCGGGGACGTGACGTGGTCCGGCGTATTTGCGCGCACCACAAAACAAAGCGACAGACAAAGTACTGTATGCTCTGTAATTTCATTGTGTTAAGCTTAGAGGTACTCGACCATACATTTGAACAATAAAAAGGAACTTGTCTAGATACTCTAAGTTATTTACCTGTTTCAATTCTCTCACTTTCAAGGCTGTCGTTAAGTATAGCTCCTTTCATAATTCAATGTGAAACGAGGATTATATTTATGTTCCATGGTTTTAATATTAAGGGTATCAAGTCTTACTGCTGGAAAAGGCACCAAAACAATGAAACAAGGAAATTCTTGACCCTTAAGGAAGAATTTAACATAACGTAATTTTAAATCGTGAGGCACAAGTCCTTAGATGGACAATAATCTAGTGGCTCTTTCTTTCCTCCAGAATTCATAAACATCGTTCAAATTGCAATTTTACTTGAAACATGTGAACAATGAACATTATTACCTTTTAGCAACAAGCAAAATTAAATGACGTGCCCATATTTTTTTCTTTTCAGACGCACAGAAAAATTAATCAACATGAATGAAGCAGCTGCGACCGCAGTCGTTCTTCTAGTGGTGATGGCTATACTTGTGAAGAATGGGGAATCGATATTACGAGGAGGCAGAGAAATTATCTATAATAAACCGGGGGAAGATTTGCCAACACGTGAATACTCTTACTACAACAGCAATGATATAGATATGAAGCGAACTTCACGGTTGACCGCTAAAAGAGCTGGTAAGTCTCAGCGATCCAGAGGGAGCATTTTTGTTCTTTCCAAGCTGGGACGCAAGGTGCAGGGTGGTGTTCTAACCAGAATTTGAGTACGCGATTTTCGCGCTATGATTGGCCCGTCAAAAACAAAACCTTTCGTTGACGGGCTTATCATAGCGCGTACTCAAATTCTGGTACAAGAACAATGAATTCGGCGCTGCTTCGCAGACGTGTTACTAACCGGGGTTAGATTACGTCTGCGACGCAGACGCACATGAGACCAAGAAAATATCTTACTGACCAATACCGGACGGGAATCAAACCCATGTCCTTTCGTGAAGTAGTGTTATGGATTCTCTAACCACGGCACTACGAGGAGCCAGTACCTTTACAAGGTTCATGCGTGACATGCGTCTAGTGTAAGGCAAGGATCAGCCATCATGTTGAAAATGACTCTGATGACCAACTCTGAAACGTCACTAACTTAAGATATTTCAGTTATTAGGCTAATTTAGCAACAGAACGGGAACGACTTCCGGTGCTCAATTTGCTGCTCTGCCATTGGTCAAGTCGGTTTTTAGATCTGCGCGCGCCGTTGTCAAGAAGTCCCCGTTGTCTTTGCTAAATCAGCCTAATGGCTGTCTATCTACAACCATGAATTTGAAAGATGTGTGATGCAGAACATGTCAGATCAATATCAACTGTCACAAAACGTTGGGTGAATTTGAAGTTTAAAACAATAAATTCTTAAGGGGAGATTCGTTCCACCTTCCAGTTTCAATCATGTAACGTCGTTTTGAGCCTTTTATGCTAACATCTTGTACCAATGATCAAATTATAAGATACCGAGCGGTACTCATCTATCGTTCTACGCGTTCGACTATGCGTTAGATGGATTTAACTCTTCACTCTGGGAATGAAGTCTTAACTGTGACTTTTCATGTGAAAGCTAATAGGCAACAATCCCCCCCTCCCCACCCTCCCTTGTTATGTTGAAGTTTATTGAGGTTCCACAGAGACGTAAGGTGGCATAACATATACAAAGTGATTACACAAGTTGTTGCATCTCCGTGTTTTTCTTTGCAGATCATGCAGCAAAAGAGAGATCAACGCAACTAAACCAGAGACGATCATAGGGTCCTGTCCCCTCTCTTTAGAGTTACTTTGATAAACATAATATCACTGAGGGATGTATCATGGGCAAAATCGAATGAATATTAAAAAACTCTACAAACATCTCTAAATGCTAAGTCATGGTTCTGACTAAGTAAACTGCACAAGGGTAATTTACATTCAGATTTTGAAAATGTTTTCGATGCAAATTATAATTACGCCGCTTTTTACCAGAACGACGCTCATAAAAGTGAGGGCTTTATGATTCTAAACTGCATGAAAATTACACGAAAAATAGAGACGACGGAAAGGAAGAGAGCGGAACACTGAATGCTGGCATCACCCTTAAAGTTTATATTGCCGTCTTTGCAGAAGAGCACTGGCTCTGACCCATCAACTGAGCAGCACCGTTTAGTAAATATAAAAGGTGGTGCCTTGTAGCCAAGTGAAAAATGTACGCGGTTTGCGCGCGGAGAAACTGATGGGAGTCTATGTAGCCAAGTGAAAAATGTACGCGGTTTGCGGCGCGGAGAAACTGATGGGAGTCTATGTAGCCAAGTGAAAAATGTACGCGGTTTGCGGCGCGGAGAAACTGATGGGAGTCTATGTAACACGAAGCTGTAATAAGTCACTAGCGACTGCTATTTGAAGTTCACAATAAATCTACTCGTTGCTGTTACCTAAAATCCTGACTTCAGACTAGTTAGTACTTTCTCTTCTATAGAACCATGGAACAAAGTTAAGCGCTGTATTTGAAACGAACCTGGGGCTACAATGGAACCTCGATTTAACGAAGTGCCAAAGGACTAGCGAAATTGGTTCGTTGTATCGAGGATTTGTTATACCGAGGTCCTTTTCCATACATTTTAAAAGATCAAGCTGAAGAATATCGTTCGTTATATCGAAGACTTCGTTATATAGAGGCTCGTTCAAACGAGATTCCACTGTAGAAAAGAAATTCTGAGTTTGATTGGGAGGTGACGATCTCGAAGCTCACCTTTAAATCAATTGTTCTACAACTGCAAGTGACTGAGACTCAGGGGCCAGTTTCCCGAAGCTCCCGGTAATTACCGGGCCCGTTAAGCTGTTTTGTTTCCCATTTCAGATGGGAGTTTCAAAAGTTTAGAAAATTCTACAGTAAAGTTATCAGCTATAACCACAAAATGGACTTCATTGGAGGTCAGAACACTCCCTACTTTTCTTGAGATTTTGATTTCAAAATATGGTTTCGAGCCCGTTAAGGCGGGAGTTAACCTAAACATCGTTTTTTAGCCGCTTAACATGGATTTCACGTTGCTATGTTGTGGGATATTTTGTGAATTTTTTGGTGATTTTTGGATATATTTGGGAAGAGATAATTTTTCTCAAAGGATTAGTTAAATTTAGGAAAATAGGAAATATTGAAGATTTAATGAAGGTTTAAAAAATAGGAATTTGAAGCTAGAAATTAGTGGACGGACACCAAACAGTTCCCTAGCAACCTGCAGTGCCTTTGTGGGATGGCAACTAACTGGAAGTGTTCAAACATTTTTGCTTCATTACAATCCCTCCTTAAAACTCCTTAAGATTACACACAAATTCATGTTTACCCCCACCTTATAAAGTTACCGGGACGTTCTAGAAACGGGCGCCATGCAGGCCCCGTCCACACGTATCCGGATTTGTTTGAAAACGGAGACTTTTTTCTCCGTTTTCGCCTTTCGTCCACACGGAAACGACGTTTTCGGGCATCAGAAAGGGAGGTTTTCCAAAACGGTCTTCAGAGTGGAGATTTTTGAAAACGCCGACTTATCGTATTCGTGTGAACGGACAAAAACGGAGGTTTTCGAATACGATGATGTCATAAACCGAGTCCAGTCTGTCCCGGTCTGCGTTGCGCATCCTCTGTAAGGGAAGCTATGGTATTCCATCGTTTTTAGCGTTTATACGTGTGGACGGATGAAAACGATTCGAATACGTTACGTGTGGACGCAAATTTTTCGAACACGGACTGAAAAAATCTCCGATTTTAAACATATCCGGATACGTGTGGATGGGGCCTCAAACTGCTTTAGTAAATGCCTAAGTACAAAGCGCCTTCGATTACTCATCTGGTTAATACAGATTCCAAGTGAAAGAATATCATGTTATTGTGTCATTCGTTTTCTCAGCAATTCTGCTTCCCCGATGTCAACAGATGTACATTTAAACAAACTGCGGCGCATTACGATAAACAAAATAGAATAAATAAAATTGTGAGAAAGCTATTCTAGACATTTAATTAACCGTGAAAAACTGAATTATACTCATTGACAACAACAAACAAAAGAAGTTCATTGTTTACGATTGAATAACTTTTTAGCAAAAGAATACGCTCTTTCTTCTCTGAGTGCTGTAAAACATCTGGTCCGCTTGTTTTCTTTTATCTTTGTTTTTACAAAGGGATTGTGTAAAATTAGCTTTTTTACAGTCCATTTATTCTCCATTATTCTTGAAAGAGAATCGTTTTCCACGCTCTGACCACTTCATTAGTCAATGGCGGGGTAAGCATCGGCAAACACTGTATAAAATAAAGCAACTTACTTCGAAACTCAATGACTGGTCTGTTAACCTCGCTCAGTGCTTTATACGATTCAACGGCGTTGTAATGAGAGATTTAATACCGTGTTTTGAAATCATAAGAAATGCAGCCGCACACTTTGGAAACATATCTGGGATGAACACGTGGCGTAAACATGAGTTCGGAAACTTATACAGTTTAGTCCACGTTTTGATTTCAATACATTTCTAATGAACGAACTTCCATGCACATAAAAAACCTGGAAATTATCATGATTTACTGTTCCCGCCCGAAGAACTGGAAAAATTAAAGAGAAACGAAACATCTTTGTAACTTACAAGGGAACGTCCTCATTGACAGCTTCTGTCAAAAAGTTAATTAGTCTAAGCATCACAGAACGATGTTAAAGAAGTTAACTTAAGATTAAACTTAGTTTCCGGCGATTAAATACTCGCCTTACACGATTACCCTAGGCATGGCTCTGCAGGAAGTATATTTATGGAATCACACATGTCCAAGATTAACAAAGTAGGTAAAATTTAATTTCTTTGAAATCTTTGTTATGACGGTTAGCCCTTGGGCAGCCTTCCGTAAGGAGGGGGTCACCTATTTTTCAGTACCTGTCATTGAATTTGTAGTCAAAACAATCAGATTTCAAGTCGTTAAATTACAATATCTTTTTATAGAAAACCCGATTTGTCTACAGGTAGTTATAAACAAAACACTTTGTGCTATTTTTGGTACGCAAAATTTATTTAAAAACGGTACTTACTCGGCCACGGTTATAATCAGGATGCAAATAATTGATCGAAAAGTTATGCTAAAACGGGAAAATAACCGTCGGTTGCTCTGCTACAAAAACCTGTCTTAAAATGATTTCAATAAGGCAGACAACTTGTTGTAATTTCGGAATCGGCATTATAAGCTAAGATCACATGTCTGTTACTCTCAACTTCATGAAACCTGAAATAAACTTACACCCAGTTCTTCTTGTTCACTATACGAATAACCTAACATGGCGTTCGAGGGAACTCCATTCCCAATTAATTACTAACCAAAAGTTTTTTCAGTTTCTATTTCTTTCCGGTGAAACCAAGAGATGTGCGAGACCGATGGAGTGCTATTACCAACTGCATTACCAAATCAATAGAGGGAGCTGGGGCTCCTTTAGTGAATGAGAATTTAAATCAATTCAGTTGATTGGGTAAATTGCCCGCTGTAAGAAGATTCGCAAACTGACGTTTCGAGTGTTGACCCTTTCTCAAAGCGAATCGGCAACGACGAAGGGCTAACCCTCGAAACGCCAACTTTTGAATCCCTTCATTTACGATGGACAATTTACCTTCACAATAAACGAAATCCCCTAATAGATCAAGGCCCGTTAACTCACTAGGTTTCAAAGTGCTCATTCCAAAATTCATTTGTTATTAATTTTAATACATTTCCAAGTTTGTGGAAAACATTTGGCCAAATTGCCACTAAAAGCTGCTGCAAAATGCTTATCGAGTCTGGGAATTTAGTGGGACTCCAAAGAAACGGGCGCTCGTTCATAGACTTGATATACCGGTTTGTGAAGAGATGAAGAGATAGAAAAGGAAGTAAAATGATAGAGGAAAAAATGTATGAAAAAACAGATCTTTGAACGGCGGATGGAATAATGGCAATATGCGGCCATCACACTTCTGTACGCGACTTGATCAGTTGGGGAAATAAAGCCTAATTTGGACGATCATGATACCACTCCTAGGTTCAAACCATTTATGTTATAAAAGAAACCCTAAAACAACTAACGCTTAAACAAGATTCGAACCCATGAAATCTACGTCACCGGTGCAGCGCTGACCTAAATGAACTGCTTTATGTGTGTTCTAGTAGACGTTCTCGCCTATGGCAAAAATATATACCGTATAGATGCTTCGTTAATTTGTGTCTCAACAAACAGGCTCAATCAAAGCAATACCTTGAGGTTCTGAATGAGGTACATAGAGAATAAAAACTCTTCATATATTTCACTATCTTTTCATCATCTATGACTATATTATTAACTCGAAAAATATCTCGGTTCCTAGTTTGCTAGATAGCTCAGTTGGTAGAGCACTGAACCAACGTTTTCCATCAGTTGTGTAAGTTTGTTTGGGTAACATGGCATCTGTAGACGCGGTTGATCGTTCAGTATTTCTACACTCATTACGGTAATTTTTTCCCTACTATTTTATCGGCATTGACGTAGCACACCTGGCAACAACCTCAAGATGACAGGTTTGCTAATGAACAAAGTCTAGTTTCTTTGTGTGTTGAGTTATTTTTGCTTCATGTGGCTTCCATAGTAAATAACAATATTTGAAAGGGGACCGAGAAAACCCCCTGTGACTTCGATCAAATGAATACTGTAGCTTCAAACGTAGTACCTAAGATTGGACGTTCTTGAAAAAGGAAAATTTCACTCTCAGAACTAATCTTGAATGTGTTAGGTGCTTCTCACTATTGAGTCCGTGATTGACCATTCAAGTGACCATTCAAGTGAAAGCAACTGAGCACCACTTTTTTACAGTGCTATTCATTACGCTCTATGAAGAATGACCATGCAAATGAAAGCCAACAACCTGTAGTTCCTTGTGGCTGTGTTTATTGTGCGTTACAAGGTTGTTCTTACTTTCAAGTGTTTACCAAGATGAAAAGCCACATGTAGTGCGACCATTCAGGTCACAGCTGCTAGCAGAACTTTCCAGTGGAGCTACTTGTAAATGATTACACGAAATTTGTAATTATTTGACTATAACTCGCGGGCTTAAGAAAGCGTATGCCCAAAGCTGGGGTGGCCATATGAGGAACCTTGTGAACATAAATTATGTGTAGGCAACCCTGATGGAGCTATTCTTTGATTGTACCTGACGTCACGGCGGCCATGTTGGTGGAAAGAACAATAGCGAAAAAGTCTTTTGGGAATTTGACTCTATTATTATGCAAACCTTGAGCTACATTTTCTCTATTGTTTTGGCACCAACATGGTCGTCTTATCACGTGATTCAGAATGCAATCAAAGAATTTGAGTTGCTAGAAAAATAGCTGTCATTTACCCTATGGAAGAGAAATATCTACCACTACTAACCGACGCTGAGGTGAATAACTGTTAGCCGACTTAATACAACTGACGATATAAGAAGGCTGAGTCCTCCTCGCAGTTACATCGTTAGTTCGAAAAGAAAACAGCTGAAAAAATTCCGGCTGTTGAATTTAACTGAATGCATGAAACTGCGAAGATCAGATTTATAAGTCATCTGTTGCATCCCCAGGAACAGTAGGTTTCCACGTAGTCGCATATGTAGCCTCCCCGCGTATTGTTATTTTCTTTGCAAGAAGTGTGTATTGGCATGCCTTTGACTAAAAGAGAACATAGTTTGGTGAGGTCTTCGAGATCATGATCGTAAAATCACTTGGACTGCCTCCGTAAATATCCCCAAGCAGATGCGCATGCACCACACGAACATTTTAACCCCCCACCCCCAACCCCCACTCACCCACCCCCAGCCACTGCGTCTAATTTGTCTCTGTTGTTTGATTGCGCGGAGAATCTCGATTTCCTTTGCCATTACTTACAACACTTTGGTCACTTAAAAGTCCTCTTGTCTTATTTTGGTTTAACAGCTTCGGGGATTACAGAAGTTTTGTAAATTTTATAAATCAAAAAGAAGGAAATTTAAGTCATAAAGGCACAAAGTTTGTTCGGTCATTAAACATTACACTCAGTTCCATTCATTCCACGACTTATATTCAATAAGCCATCTAACGGCTTCTAAGACAGCTTAAGCAGGAGCACGGACTAGAAAGCACATTGAAGGCCTGGACCTGTACCTTTATGAAAAAGCAATGAAACGACGTCTTATTTTCTCCAAACAAATCTTTTGGTAAATGCATTGAAAAAATTAGTTTGAGTACCAACAAGGTTAAGAAGATTTGCAAGTTATGTAAATCAGTTCCCAAAGCCAAGACTTCAATAGAAGAATAGAGCTCATCAGTAAAGGATAAAACTAAACCGAACAGAATTGATTCAAATACTAGTTTTTGTTATACAAGGCTGGTACTAGTGCTATAAATTGTCTTTAAATACATATACGAATGGATGAACGTACTTCAAGAAAGCTGAGGCATCTTCAGCGCAAGAACAGCTCTTAATAATTTATACTTAAATGGTAAAACAGACTTTCAAATAAAAGGATACCTAACTGGCCCTCTCCTTCATTCGTTTGCTTTCGCGTCATATATATAAAAATATATATATAGTATACTTTTTTAATTCTCTTTTCTCCCCGTACAGTCTATGAACATCAGTTTAATCTTGTCGACAACAGTATATGTTACATAAATATTAAACACACAAACGATCTGATTTCTTCGTAATTACCTTTTCGAGAATGATTTTTTTTTCCATTTTGAAAGACGCAATTGCCATTAACCAAATATTTCAGAGTTTTATCAGTTTGGAAAACCTGTCTTCGTTTCATGTCAAAGGAAACACAGATCCTCCTTGTACTATATACTTATTCGTGTCAACTTTATAAATAACCTTTACTTTTGCTGAGCAGAATTTTACCTGTTTTACAAACGAAGACGGAAAATTCTGAACCATGATGAATATATAGAGAAATCGCCCGTATAGCCTAATAAAGACCAGCAGTAAGCTGTTAAAAAAACAAAAAATCGGGTGACAAACAGTAAAGAGAGGCTACAGTCCTATACGTGAGAAGCAGGGAAGTGAATAGTTCGCAGTAAATTCCGCTGCTTAAAACAAAATGCACGAAAAAGAACCGGTTGGTGCAAAATATGAAAATACTATGAAATCATAAAAAAACAATACGCCAAGAGTTTTCAGCGACCTAAAACAAGAGAGAGATGATGCAGATAACAGTCACCATCAGGCAGCTAATTTAAGTTTCACACCAAGCTAAGGATGTTATCGCAGTTTATTTCCCTGCACGTTCGAAGCTTTGGATAATTTATGTGTTTTAACTTATAACAAAACCCTACCAGCGTTTCGATGTCGGATTGCGATAGCAAGGAAGATTTTTACCACTTCACATTTTAAAGATGTTATCTAGAATTTTTATGACCCTTTATGGAAATACTTTTTTCACAACTTAGTTACTGTCGTTGCATCAACGACCCATGAAACACCACGAGTTCGATCACAAATTTAACACGTTTAGAAATTTGATTAGAATGCTCAATGTGGGTAAAAATACTTATCAAACTATGATATATGGTGCGTCGTCGAGTCGTTAGATAAGCTGAATAAATCATCGCATGGAATTTGATAAGCCACAAATTCCCCGCGGCTTGTCGCTAACGGTAGAGCCATATTTACAGTTTTTAGAGGCCGTTTTTCTTGACTGCCGCAATCACTTTTTGTCTCTTTAAATCAAGCCCTAAGTTAAGAGATGTTGTTCCACCGTTTTCTCTCGACAGTTAGAAACAAATACATTTATTTCATACTGCTGGTCTGAAAAATCAAATTTACAACTTCTAAATGTAAATTTGGGCGGTTACAGTAATTGTACGTAGAAGCTGCCACTTTTACAGTAATGCACCGAAAATGCAGCCGGCGTAACACGCTTTAAAAGCCACGTTCAGTTCGCAAGCTGCGAAAAAGCCGTACACTGAAAATTAGTGTGCACGTTTATTCGTCTAGATTCACTAAACACTTCAAAGGCGTCCCGTATTTGCGGTTTACTGAATTTAATTTCTTCGTCACTTAAACAACTCAAAAATGTATTTCGACCGATGCTATCGCATTAATGATAATCTGGTTTCTCACCACGTCTTAACACACTGAATTGTTTATGAAAAAGCTGTTTGTGAAAGGAAAATCGATTGAATGATTTCACAATTCGCAGTCTTGACAAACAAAATTTTGGTGTGTACAAAAGTCAATGCCCCATTAAATAAATGTTAAGAAACAAAATACAACAGTTTCGAAAGGAAGTTAAAAAGCTGAACAATCTTGATCCTTTAGACTGTTCTCTAAAAGCCGCGGTTTTAACACACATATAATGCTCACAAAGTTTTCTATATTTTGTGGGGCGCGACAGAACCTTAAATTGATTCACTCCCTTCGCACATCTGCCTCGGCTGATTTGAAGTATTGAGTCAACTATTTCTCTACTAATGTGTTCATTATATTGAGAAACGTACTGTCTATGACAATGAAAAGAAAACACATCACCTTTCTAGAACAAAGAAAAAAAAACTTATTTTAACGAAATGTTAGTTGAAGTAAATGTTTCCCAAAGCGTCGAGTTCCGAAGAAATTGTCCTTCAATTCTTTGTGGCGCGCTACTGTTCCAACTTTGAATTCACTAGAATGCGCGTTTCTTCTTTTTATGACGACTTGCGGCATAAAAAGACGAATTTCTGCATTAAATTATCATATTTTACGGAACTGAAAGAGTTTTTATAGGTTCTATTAAATTGAATAGATAATCCCGATGGAAACTTTGTAAAGGCACAAAAAAACCTAATTACAGATTTATAATTCCTTTCGATTGATCGCTAAGAATTATTTACGATAAACACTCGCTCGTTCATAAAAATCAGTCATAGTCGGGATTTAGTCGATCGCAAATCGACTTTAACACATAATTCATTTACTGAGAGAAAATCAACGAACATTCACTAGTCGTAAAGACGACCAAGAAGAAAATTTATTCCGCTTTCAATTCAATTGAATCGATCAGTTTTTAGGCACTCGAGAAACAACGGGTCGGCCAAATTTTAAAAGTTAGGATCATTAAGGCGGTCTTCTAAGACTAAACACGCTTCATACGTTTTGAAACGGATAGCGGCACCGTATTATTCTAGCCTTCGTTTTTTCCTGGCATATGCACCAAGGAGTAACGGCCCAGCCATCTTGATTCTGTAGCTGCTTTGTTTATCGCCTTTGCGAGGCATATGCATCAAGTGTGAATTTACGCCCAAATGAGATCGTAAATAAATAATAATGAATGTGTTAAGTTGTAATAACCCGCGTTTGCGCTATGCTTTATAATTTCCCATTTAATAGCTATACACGCTCCAGTTTTGAAAATCAAAGATCGAAATTTTGATAAGGAACACAAAGCGAGACTTTTGAGCTAAGGAATTTTACACTGAAGGGGGAAATAAGCTATTCTTTTTCGTTCGCGATAACTAATAAACTAACGGAATTATAAACTATTTGGAAGAGAACGTGGAAATTTAATAGAAACCTTACACGGAGCACGTATATACCACGATAAATCTTTGCGGCTAGCTAAGCAAAGGCATGGAGATTTCCCACAGTTGATTATGTTTACGTACGCCATGAAACCGTACTTAAAATTTAAAACGAGGGATAACGATCGCAGAAGTCATGAATTTTTTAACTTGTTTGACTTCAAGCGCACTTCGTGAAGTAATCAAAGAAAAGAAAAAATAAGCTAACAAGAGAGTATTTCGGCATATTCTTTTCTAGCGTGGAAGTTTGGTTAGTGCCGATGACAAGATGCCTTAAGTAGCCAATTACTACAGAACTTCTTAACATCCTTTGCTGGCACGAAACATTAAATCAACAAAATAAGTTCGTTAATTTTCATTAGATTGGTCAACAATAACAACACTGATGTTATCGCAGCCATCGAGCAAATTTACTCCTGTCCATTAAAACTAGCTGGCTTTGTTAACATCTGGACTCTGTTCGCATTATTTAAATGAGCCTTTCAAAAGCCAGCGAATAATCTGCTAGAGCTTAGAACTCACTTCCTTTCACCTTAGGAGTGTCAAGCGGCGATCCACGACCAACTTCCAGCAGCAAGGGAATTAAAACACCGAAAAAGTTTTGATCGGGTGGTGTACCTTTTTTAAGGTAAGGCTGAACTTTTCGAGTTATGTTTTTCTTTTACCAGCTCAAATTGTGAAAGGTTTAATCCTTGAATTGTGTAAAGTCCTTAGCTCGAAAGGTTATAGTTACAAGCTTTTTGCAACCCTATCTTTGAAGGAAATAAGGAAAAGCGTTTACTTTAGGAACACCGTAGCTGGAATACTTATGATTATTTTCGATTCACAGTTTACTCATTTGCCTAGATTTATCTGTCAACGCCATTGCAATGTTAACAGGTGATTTCATGAAGTAAATGAGAAAATTTTACGACTAAAATAACCCAGCGAATAGTGCTTGATTTTCACGAAATTAAACCTAAGCACGATGCGCGATAAACGGATGATTAGTTCGTTATAAAGTGTTCACGGTCCAGTTTACCTAACACTTGTCTTAATTTATTTTTTAACACCATTACAACTGACAAAGACAGTAAGTTATAACTTTGGTTCGAGATGAAGATATAGGCGCGTAAAACAAAGAAAGAACATGTTTGCTTTTCGGAATACTGCGACTTAACGCAAGGGTCGGAAGATGAAATCAACGTATTCCTGACACTATGAAAACAAACACTTACTAAGCTGTTTATCATTCAGTTAGCTATAGGCTGTCTATTTTAAAGTTTACTCGCACTATAACTCTTGCCTTAAAATCGCTTGAAGGATACACAAGTTTTGATCAATGCTGAGACAAACCATTTAAATTTAAAAAGTTAGCCGAAATTTGGCCCAAAAAAACTCCAACATTTTATATCCGATAACTGTATTTTTCGTTAAAGGGATGTCATGTATTATGCTCGTCGGTTTGATATCTTCCGGTCTTTGTACGCTTTTTACAGCTGAAGGTGATTGTATTTGGAGCCTTTTCTCGTTGAGAGTCGTCGTTTCTGAGTTTGGAGTCAAAATTTCACGCAAAAAGTTGAAATGAAAATAGAACTTTTGATGTTTTACTAGTAAATTAGTGACGAAAAAAATAACGTAAAAGCGACTGATCTCCGTTCTTCCTTCTTTTTCTTTGCGCAAAGCTTGGGAAACATCCAAGTGCTAAAGGAAAAACCCAATAAATTTCCGGCAATTAAAAACTGAAACAGTTATAAATTGTGATTTTCTTTCTTTTCAAAGAACATCCCAAGCCAATAGGCGGTAGCGCGCCTAACTACATAGCATCAAAAACCTATTCATGAGTGTTTTAAGAGCGGATGCTGTTTAGCTAACGTTAAAGGCTATTTTGCGATTTAGATTACCAAGATTTGTATTTGGACGCCTTTAACTAAGCCGCGCCGATTTTCGGCCTTCAAGCGAGATTATTCCCAAATATTGGAATTAAAGAATAAGTAAATAAACAAATAAAATTGAACTTAATTTAAAAATTGACCACTAAGAATCTAGAGGCAGGTAATATCCAAAATGGAATCAGAATTTCGGGTTGAATTGATTCTAAAAATAACAATTGAAACGAAATATAAAAATCATTTATACAGTACTGTAAGACTTATTATTTCGTACACCAAGATGTATAAATATATATAATCACTTTTAATTACTTTCGATATTGTTTCAAAACATATGACAAAAACTTGTAAGGTATAGTAAATGCAAGGTAGAAACAAAGTTTATAACGCACAATTTTTGACTAGAGCTGGAACTCTGATCTGCAGATATTGGAAAGGTAGTGACAATTACAATGAATTGATCGATAACACTTAGGACATGATAAGAGATGCACGTACATTTCAGTGCCTTAAATATGTGCTTGTTTTTTTGTCTTATCAGTCTGTATATGAAATTTATCTTGTTTTGCATTTTTCTATCTAAGGAAGTGAATTCATATTGTGATATTTTCATTTCTTCGCCAAGCTAAAAGCTGAATGCCTTTTCTTAATCGTCTAGGCTTATTATTGTTATTATAATTAATCCATTTACGCTGGTCAAAAGGAAATCATTTTTTTCACCGAAATGCTGACAAATTACGTGCTGATAAATCTTACCTTAACTAACGCTTTTTCTCCGTTTGCTAGACCAATATTTTACCGTGGCGATAAATTTATTCTAGCACCAGCAAAAAAACTCCAAAAACTCCAGTAAAGAAACTCGACAAAGACACATCAATTAAGAAGTCAGAATATGATTTTCAAAATACACTCGAGAGCAAAAGACGACTAGAAGCTAATTCACCACTTTCACATCTCCCATAATGCACTTTAATTACCTCCCAAAATTTTGCATAAGCATTGTTTTCAATTTCTCTTATGACTTAAAATCGTCCGAGAGAAATTAAAAAATACTTATGCAAAATTTTGGGGGCAAACAAAGTGTATTATGGGAGATGTGCAAGTGGCGAAAAAAGTTGACAGAAAACACGGAAACAAGGTGGCAAGAATAAACAAACTTAAAATTACAAACATAAACTCACTTTATGTTTAGCCCCAACGACGGTTTGAGTGGAAAATCAAAACTAATGTCGGGAAGAACAACATCCTTAATACAATATCAGTAAATTAAGAGGTATATAAATGATAAGAAATTTCAGTGAACAGTGTGTAGGTTATATTCAATTGTCGGATATTTAAGACATTGTAATTATAACTCCTCGCAGGTGAAATGCCTTCTTTTTTTCACCACCCACAGTTTAACGTCAAAATTTTTGTTCGTGTCATCTGTTAAGTATAACTAGATGAAAGCTGTTGAGGTGTACCTCCCGTTAGCACTGTTTACCGTACTTTACAGGACGGCTCGAGCTTGCGCCATTAGATTAATTCTTAGTCTGACCATTCGAATGATAACTGCTATGCAGCGTTTGAAATCAAAGTGTTTATAGGTGGTTATATCTTTGAGTGTATGAAAATGAAATCCGAAGTGTGACCATTTAAATGAAAGCTACTGAGCAGAACTTTCCAGTGGTGCTGTTTATTATGCTGCACAAGGTGGCTCTAACTTTTGAGGTCTGTGGATAAAAACATAAAGTGTGACCATTCAAATGAAAGCTACTGAGCAGAACTTTCCTAAGTGCTAGCGCTGCGGAGTAAAGGTCTTTATGGTTCGAGCGTTTATTAACTACTGAAAATCTACCGGCACTGTAAATAAACTAACACTGTGACGTTTACTTTTCTTTTTAGTTTTGACTCAAAGCTGAGATGGAGTACGAGGATCCCTCTGTGTACTTCCCTTTCAAATTTAGTCAACAGGACATCGACAATGTCCTTTACGGCTACATCCGAACTCCCGAAAAGACAGCTAACGGATTTGCCCTTTCCGGCATTTATGGCCGCACGTCAGCCAGTGGTAAGCGATTAATGTTTCAGGAATCTGATCTTTACTATTACTGATAAACAGTAAAAAAAAAAAAAAAGGAAGGAAAAGAAAAGAAAATATGTGTGTCAAATGAAAGCTACTGAGCAGTACTTTCCTGTGGTGCCTTTTATTATCCTGTACAAAGTGGTTCTAGCTTTTGAGTCTGTGGATGAAATCCTAAAGTGTCACCATTCAAATGAAAGCTACTGAGCAGTACGTTTCCTGTAGTGCTGTTTATTATGCTGTACAAGGTGGTTCTAACTTTTGAGTCTGTGGAAGAAATCCTAAAGTGTGACCATTCAAATGAAAGTTACTGACCAGTACTTTTTAGCGGTGCTGTTGCTTCTATCATTTTACTACGAGGATTAAATTCTGAAGAAAGGCAATTCAAATGCTACTGAGCTACTGAGCATTACTTTCCTTTGCGGGCATTCTTTATGATGCTTCACGACCGATTTTAACTTTGAAATCTAAGGATGAATAAATTAGCGAAAATTTAAAATGGAAAAAAAAACTTTTCCTTTGCTACTGTACTTGATTATCCTGGCTAAGGATGGTTCCTTCTTGGGTAACGATGTTAAACTTACTTATGGACATTCAGGATGTACAGACTATCTCAATCTTCTGATTTTCACCTAGCTAGGCAACATACATCATGCAAGCAATCTACGTCTGACTAACAGTAAGCTTCATTTCGCTTAAGAAACACACTGGAATCCATGGCTTCCAAGTATTTCCCAAGTACATCACGAGCAGAGCAAAGGTCACCCGATGTCATATGTGGACATCTATCACGATGAACCATACTTCCAAAGTTTACCGGACAATATTAACATTGTTGAGACCGCTCTGCCAACTGGGCGACACCGCGGAGTGTTCTGCGGTCAGCGCGGAGTGTTCTGCGGTCAGCGGAGAATAGCGAAAGGTACCCGTTATGGTCCATACACGGGGAATATTATTATACCACAGGAATTGAGGTCCCAGGATAACAACAGCGTCTGGGAGGTAGGATGTGTTGTTATTGATTAGATAGTATTTGGAAGGCTATAAGGTCCGGTCATCACCATCAC
>JAEMWC010001721.1:90000-102882 GCA_016490735.1 Pachyseris speciosa | reverse complement strand
CATGTTAACGCGGCATTGTCAACATTAAATGTCTCATCATCAGAAATCATTAGGCTCAGAGAAGACAGAGAAAGTTCCATATTGACAGTTTGGGGTACTATCGTCAACATTATTCCATTAGCCAGCGCTCTTAAATTCTCTTTCGCTTCTAGCTGTAAGATTTATTAGTGAACCATGTGGAAGCCATGATAAACAAGTTACAGGAAGGTATGTCTCCGGCTATGGAATATTTGTGAAATGCGATAAGACGAGTAGGCGTACCAAGCTTTGCCTTTAACTGCTATGTTTGTAGACTCGGCTTACAATTGGGTATCATCATTAACAAGTAGTCATATCAAAACCACGCTAAAAGTGCTGTGATTTAAAATCGAACAACAGTAACATAATTATTATTTACATGTATGTAATGAGATGGGTCATGTCACCCGTAACATCACGCGAAATGATAACTAAATAATTGCTCAAATAATAAAATAAAAAAAACAGGTGCTCGATGAGCACATGAATCTACGGCATTGCAGTTGATTTTCAAGAAGGGAGCGAGAGGATTGAAGACTGTCGAGATTGCCTTTCACTTAAGCTTCGAATACTTGCCGGACTACTAACTACAAGCTCATCAGGATAACTAGGCATAGCTTTCGTCAAGAGGCATAATAACTGCGATGATATATTATGAACTTAACTGTTCATAACTGCGATGATCAGTCACCTATTTAATCATTAATCCGCAGTTCAAATATATGATTTTCATACGTTCATTCTCATATATTCACCACTCACGGGTATATTACGAAGCAACTAAACAACCAGCTCCCAGATGGCTTGTTAGCTCAGTCGGTAGAGCGCTGCACCGGTATCGCAGAGGTCGTGGGTTCGAATCCCGTACAAGCCTGAATTGTTTTCAGGCTTTATTTTCACTACTGCTTTAGTAGTGTTCATAACTGCGATGATCAGTCACCTATTTAATTTTTGTTATTGCTACCCAGTTCATCTTATGTAGTCCACGAGAGAATGATCACTACGTGACACAATTAATTGGTGAATGAAATCAAAGATAAAGATTAAAAAACCAGGCTTTAAAACTGAAAAGATAACTTTAAAATAACGTTTTTGAATCCTACAGACTGGTCCTATTAAGTTTACACGGGCAAATTGCGCTACTATGTACTGATGTACCGCGCTACCTTGATCCAAATTCTTTCTTTCAGTTGTTCATATTTTGGAATGTTTTGAAGACTAATGCCTGGTTTGTTGTTGTTGTTGTTTGTTGTTTGTGTGTGTGTGTGTGTCTGTGTGTGTGGTGTAATTACAGCCGTACGCGCTACAGTTTAGCGTGTTTTCCTCCAAAAGAAACAGTATTAAATTGTTCCAAAAACCGGCAGCGGGGAGCAGTAAAACGTCAGCAATGTCATAGAGCATTGCGTATTCCAAGATGGCGGCCACCGGTGAACTCGCAAGGCCAAAAGCGCGAGATTTTCGGGAAAATGGTTGCGATCTGGATTATTTCGGTCTTCGACCTTCACCAGTTACAGTGCAAAATGAAAGGTTGCTCTTCTAAATACAGTTCGAGATTTATTGGTTACGTAATACAGTGAAAAAATGACAGAAGAATGTGTTAACAAGACGCCTGTTGGTGTTAACGTGGTATACACTATTTGATGGAAAGATTAGTTTCTGCCTCTATGAAGCTATCCGTTGAAATCTGACTCAGCCTGAGCGGTCATGTCACGAACTGAGATTATCATATTAACTGTTCTAGCTGTCTTTGCTTTCATAGCCTTCGACTGTAGTATCGATACCCGAATATTGTTTTCAATCAACACGATCAATTGCTGGGTTTTTGTTGGGTTTTAGGTATCCCTCGGGAATACGCAGTCGCGTCTTTGACCGGCTCGCAACGTATTTGAATGCACTGTAAATTTCAAACAGGAACTAGATTCGCACAGTTATGGAAAGGATTTCCATGCCTTAAAAAGGGATAAAAGCAAGATACACTTGATTGGTTGTGATTTATTTCGAAGAGGCTGGAACGTACGCAAGCGAAATTTGATATGCACTCGTATGCAAATTTGACCTGAATAGTTGATTGACAGCTTTGTTCTACAACCGATCGAAAAGAAGCTTGAAATTCCCACATTTTGCAATGAAACGGCATTTTCGTAATATCTACACACAAAGTGTGCGTGTGGCCGCTTAAGTCGAACTATTACGCACTGCAAAATCAAAATACGGTAGACTATACAGGACTGTTGCAGGGAAGCCACAGGTTTCTGACATAATTATGCTTTTATTACGCTTTTTACTGCAAGTGTGAAACGCAAATTCTTCAATAACCATTGAATCCATGCTTTTGGTATTCGAAATTAAAACTTACTGAAGTAATGGCACGAGTCAGAGTTGTGCGTTTAGTTAAAACAAAGACTATTTCCCAATGCAAACTTGTGTTTAAATTGTGGCTAGACGCGATGGCGCCAATCAAAATATTTTTAGATTGCGTCATTTTCGTTATAAATAATTATTTCGAACACTGAAAGTATTGAAAACGGCTTCGCGAATGCGGCTTTATTCGTCGTCAATTCCCGTACACACTTTTTGTTGGAAAATCTTTTGGTTTCGAACGGATTTAGCTGTCACTATCAGCTAAGGACAATACAAAGCATTTCAAAAATTTTTAAAAACGTGACGATTTGTAGAGATAACGAACCGAATTTATAACGTGATCTGCAACAGGCATACCACGTAAAAATATAAAATATAAAAAGACATCTACATGTTGATTGCGCTATGAAATAAAAATTTTTCAAACATTGCAGCAAAAATTATAAAGCTACAACTATATAAAGCTACAACTATGGATTTGGCTCCTAAATAAAAAAGAACTATGGATTTGGCAGCATAAAAGCGATAACGCCTAGCAAAACAAGTCCTTATTTCATCTCCACACCGTCGTACCGTATTTCCGTCCCTGTCTTGCAACAAGTAAACACTCTAGCAACTCGTCGTTAAAATCATACGGAATCTTGTGAGCAAAAAGCTTGTTTCTCATGACTGGTCCTAATGCCCAGCGCAAATCCTCGATCGACATCCAACATAAGCTTCGCACCCATTTCCCGTGACACTCGGAATTTGGCCCATGCCATTGTAGTGCTCGTGATATGTACTCTGGCTGTTCACCGAGAATGCCACCTGGAGCCAGCGGATGCTGTTGTAAGGTTGCGTACAGTGTTTCGTCCGGCACATGCGTGTCATTAAGGAATTCGATGAAGTCTTGTCCTATCTTGCTATGGAGAACAAACTCCACAAATTCTCTAATGGCGACAATGTGTGTTGATCCTTTATAAATTGTAATATTATCTGGTGGTAGTGATTTTGCAACTTGAGTTTTATAATGAAAGTTGTTCTGTAACCTGTAAACAAACTCAATCCGTTGTCTGTTGTTTTCAGGCATTGGGAAGCTCTCCATGCTATTGAAGTTGCCAAGCCCTTGTAATGCTCGCACAATTTCACCATTATCGTATAGTGGAAAGTCCTGTCCAGTTAAACTAATGTAATATTTCCATTTCATCGATGACTGTAAAAGCTCCTCCATACAATTGATCTGCGCCTGAACAACTGAAAAATGCCCCCAGAAAACGTCAGTAGTGTTAGCTGAGATGAACACGTTTCGTAGACAGCGTGTCATAGCTTCTATGGCTCTTCGGAAGATTTCTGGGGATTTTTTGTCGATGTGAATACAGTAAACATTGTTAGGCATATACATAGCTTGGAGAATTCGCTCAAACAGATGTGCATCTTTGTAAACAATGAACGCAAAAGCGACTGGTAACCGCTGTTCTTCTATTGTCACAAGAGGATGAGGAAACCGAGTCTGCAAAACGCGGGCACAGTCGCCGTCACTTGTATTGTAGCTGTCAAATATTTCATGGTCATTCTTCTTATTGGAATTGTCGTATACTTTGTCTTTCCCAGATATAAGTCCTTTACATATTCGCCAGTTCAATGCCTGTAGAGAAAAAATGTTTAATTCTAAGTACATTTGGTATGAAAATATGCAAAAACATATGCCAAAAAGATGCACCAACGCTGAAATTTCTCTCTGTTTTGCTGAGTAGAAAGTGACCAGAAACGCAAGTAAGGCCGCAAGTTGATCTTGCGGAGAAACTTGCGTTGGGTGGCCAAACGGTCTCGCAAGTTTTCTCGCAAGTACACGAAAGTCGCAAAAAACCCATTTCAATGGCCAGTAGGTTGCTATAGCATCGCATAGATGCCACTCAACTTGCGTTGACTTGAGTTGGGGGACTAAACGGTTAAAAGCTTGTGTCAACGTGCGTGAAAATTTGATCTCGACAAAATGAGCTCAAGGCCTCGCAAATCCGCAACGCAAGTGCACGCAAGTCCTGGCCAAACGGAGTCGAAGTAGACCCAAGTTTTCAACTTGAGTCTACTTGCGAGTCCGTTGGCCTGGGCTTAAAGCTGTAGTGAAAATAAGTAATGGTAACTGTTATATCGTGGGCTTTGCCACGTCAAAAGTTGCGATAAATGTATGCGCGTGCGCAGTGGGGGACATTAAAAATGGAGAGCTGATGTGTTTCAGCACGGTTTGTTTTTATTTCTTAATTTCGTGCTCGGAATTCCTCGGTTATAACATCTGGCGACGAGGATGGGATTCTTTTGTGGTGTACTGCTATTTCGTCCTATTTGCTACACCGGATGGCATTCTTTCAATTCATTTCGTTCGTTTGTACTTTCACCCACATGCTTGCTAGCGTGTTTTGTAGTTGCCGCCATGGCTTCACCGTTGCTTGGTTCTGTTGGAGAATTCGACCGTCCTCTGAGGCTTTTACTGTGTACCTTGAAAGACTTGACCAGTTCTTCGTAGCCAATAACATTGGCCAATGTGCTGCTGGTGCTACTGCGGCTGTTGTTCGAGAAGCCAGCAAGAAAAAAGACGCCGCGATGATTTCCGTAATTGGTAAGAAGACGTACGACACCCTTCGTGAATTGTGCAGTGCTGAGAATCCGAAAGAGAAAACTTTTGAGGCGTTATGTGAACAAATGTTTAAGCCCAACGATTGGAAGTTACTGAATCTTACAGATTTCACCAATGTTGTCAAGAAGAAAAAGAAAGCGTGACGGTTTACAGTGCTCGTTTAAGACATCTGGCTTCGACCTGTAATTTTGGTGAGTTCCTGAGCCGCTCGTTTCGCGACCAGTTCCTGTGTGGTATTCGAAATCCAGCGACTCGGAAAAAACTGTTGAGTGAAGATCGATCATTTCAACAAGCCCTTCGAGTGGCTATCGCCAACGAAATAGCGGCTAAAAGAGACTCTACAAGTCCAACAGCAACAATTGTCTCAACCAGTCAATTCAGTTGCAAAGGAGTTTCTCGCCATACCGTCCTCTTATCGTGGAAATTCACGTACACAGTCTACGTCGCGGCCATCTGCTCGCCAGGCTTCGTCCACTTCCCAGCAAGCGACTCCTTATGCTTGTTTTTCGTGTGGAATTCTGATCATGTAAGATCCAAATGCAAATTTAGGAATGCTGTTTGCGAAATTTCTGTGCCACAGAAGATTGAAAACAATGATTGTCGTATGCAGTTAGACACTGGATATGCACTGTCCCTCACCCGATTACTTTCGTGAAACAAGTTTGCCCCGACGCTGAAATCAACAACTTCATCTTATTCGCGTGAAAGGCATAAAAATCAAGATTTTTTCAAAAGAAACGCCGGAAGGTAAATTTTCTAGTGATAAAAAGGAGAGCGAAAGATTTTTCTCAGCAAAAGCATCAAACTTGGATCGATTGTGTGTTTGAAAACAAATAATTCTACGCTTGAAGGGCTTTCACTTTACCGCGGCATCTTGCATCTCACCAAGAAAGGTCACTTAACAGTTCTCCGGCATTAATGGGAGGAACGAGTAGCTCAAACTCTGTGGAAGAAGCTCTTTTTTGGACAAACCGTTTGCTATCTTTGAGGATGCTTGTTTTTACTTTACTGAAGCTTACGTATTTTCAAGTGGTAGAAATCTCTACAACACAGGACAGTGAGGTAAATGAAATAAATTGAAGCTTAAAATTTGGTTTAATCGTTGTTACTTTTGTTCAGGAATGAAACTTGTATTTTTCTCTCGACTGGATATAAATAACAATCATCTGTACTCGTTCTGGACGCAAAGAAGTAGTTGAATTGTTTGTTTGTTTTGGTGCCTTGTTTTGGGTGCAAGCGAACGAGTAATTTTACTCTGCTTGGCTGACTGTTTTTCGACCTCGGTGCCTCAACAGCGTTAAGAAACTTTTACCCTTATCTTATTAACACGTAATCGCAATGAGTCCTCGTAAAATTAAGGATTAAAGCCCGGTTAAACGATTACACATTTTCATCCAACATCATCAGTTGTCAAACATAACGTTGGGCGCTTAAACGCACAAACAATGTTTGACCAAACACTACACAGAGTAAGTCCACAGAACGATTGTTTGCGTATTATCGCTGAAATGT
The DNA here is from genome assembly GCA_016490735.1 of Pachyseris speciosa. NCBI lineage: Eukaryota > Metazoa > Cnidaria > Anthozoa > Scleractinia > Pachyseridae > Pachyseris > Pachyseris speciosa. The sequence continues at coordinate 96,380 of JAEMWC010001721.1, read as the reverse complement.
CGGCTTTATGTGGCTCATTTGGTTCCTTTTCATCGGTTATGTACACGTTTTGTTGCTTGGGGTGGCTAAATTAAACGACCAAACATTTGTTCGTAACGCGAAATGTCGGATGAAAATGTTTGATCTTGATCAAACATGGAAAGCTATTTAAGAATAAATGTCATATGTTGAAAGAGGTGGCTAAACGGTCAAACACTTCGTGTATTGTTTTCTTGTAATGTTTTAATGTCTTGAGGTTTATGAACCGCGGTCAATTCCTGTTGACTGCTCTAAACATAAACTACTGGCGCAAGGAAAGCCATGCGAGATTGCTCCATACCATTAAAGAAATAATAATGGTGGCGCTCCGCTTTTAGGCTTGGCTAAATCTATATATTAGCGCTTTAAATTATGATCTTTTTAAGAGGAATTGTTCTGTTTCATCTGCTTGTGCTTTGTGCGATGCACCTGTCGAAGATACCAAACATTATTTCTTGTTTTGCCCGAGTTTTGCTGCTCTGCGCGAAATACTTTTTACCTCCGTTGCACACTTGTTGGGGGATAAATGGCTCTCTGCATCTAATAAGAAAAAAATGAATAGCTTCTTCATGGAGTTCCTGGTATTAACTTTCAAATTAATGTAAACTTGTTTTATGCTGTTCAGTCTTTTATCTCCCAATCAAATCGTTTCTCGTAATTGAATCTATTTACTTATTTATTTAATTATTTATTTAATTATTTATTTTTTGTTTTAGTTTCTGTTTTTGTTGTTGTTGTTGTTGTTGTTGTTGTCGTTGTTGTTCTAGCTTTGACCGTGATGTATAATAACAATGTAAACGGTATAAGCTCTCTTGATGAGCAATATCTGCTCTTAGAGCAAATTGCGAAAAACAAATATTGTTTAAATAAAAAAAAGAAAACAGACATTGGAATCAGTCCTGGAACAATACCGTGATGTTAATGTTACATTGGCAATCCAGTTGTGCTAAATGAAAGTAAAGAGGCCCAATTTCACAAAGCCAGACCAATTCCTTATGCTTTACATTCAAAAGTGGAGAATGCTTTGTATGGAAAGGAATGGTTCGATTGAGCAAGTTACGTCTGCAAGCAGTGCAGTTCCTTTTGTAGTCGTCGGGAAGGAAGACGCTGATGATGTCCGTGTTTGTGGAGATTTTAGTGTAACATACAATGCAAGTGCTCGTGTTGAAACCTACCCTATGCCTCAGATTGAGGACATGCATTCAGCATTAAGAGGATGCCCTGTGTTTAGTGTCTAGGATATAAAACAAGCCTATCACCAGGTACCAATTGCAAAAGAATCACAATGTTACCTCACAATTAACACTTACATTGGCTTGTTTGTGTTTAAGAGACTACCAAATGGCATCCATTCCGGTCCTGCCATCTTTCAAAGAATCATGGATAATTTGCTGTCTGACAATCCAAAGGCTGTTAGCCGTTTAGATGATATCCTGGTTGCTGGCACAGATGAAGAGGACCACCTTTGCACACTTTCCCTTGTTTTGGAGCGACTTGTTAGTGCCGGATTCAGAGTGAACAAGACAAAGTGCAAATTTCTTCAGTCATCAGTAGTCCCCCTTGGTCATGTGATAGAGGCAGAGGGCCTACATCCCACTGAAGATAAACTCACAGCCATCCGTGATGCTCCCAGACCCAAAGATGTAACTGCCTTGAAGTCTTTTCTTGGACTTATAATGTTCTATTCGCGGTTCATGCCTCATCATTCTACGGTACTGGCGCCTTTACACCAGCTGCTTAAAGTGAACCTAACACCAAAAATTTTTTCGCTAAAAGATCTTTGCACCTGTTTGAAACGCATTGTGCCTTTTTTTTAGCAAATCTCACTAGTTATTTTGACTTTTCCAGGGTGTTAAAGTTGCAAAATCTGGCCATCGTCTGCCCCACGACCAAGTCAGAAGGGGCTTGGGTCTATTCTCGATTTGACGTCACAAACTGATTTACATCGCATTAAGTCTTTGTAAATATGCATGCAAAGCAGTTTGTGACGTCAAATCGAGAATAGGCCCAAGACCCTTCTGACTCGGTCGTGGGGCCAGATTTTGCAACTTTAACACCCTAGAAAAGTCAAAATAACTAGTCAAGATTTGCTTAAAAACGCGCAATACGTTTCAAACTGGTGCAAAGATTTATTTTAGCGAAAAAAACTTTTGGGGGTTAGGTGCACTTTAAGAAAGGTACTCCGTGGAGGTGGTCAAAAGTTGAAGAAGATGCATTTGTTGCAGCAAAGCAACTTATCCTCAACTCACAAACATTGGTGTATTATGACCATACATTGACCCTTTTTCTTTCGTGTGATGCCTCATCGTATGGCGCTGGAGCAGTCCTATCTCATCAAATTGATGGACAATTTCGTCCTGTGGCTTTTGCTTCTTGTACTTTGACCCATGCTCAACAAAACTACTCCCAACTAGAAAAGGAGGCCTTCAGCATCATCTTTGGCTTAAAGCGATTCCGACAGTATCTCTATTGCTGTCCCTTTACAATTTTAACTGTGCATCGTCCTTTGCTGACTCTCTTGGGTCTCGAAAAACCTGTTCCTGCTCATGCATCAGCTCGACTTCAAAGATGGGCGCTTCGTCTTGCTTCATACAACTACAGGATTGATTATCGCAGTGCTGGAGCACATGCAGATGCAGACAGCATGTCTCTTCTTCCTCTACTCCAGACATGGTCACCCACATGTGAAAATGTTGAATGCTACTTCTTGGACACTGAAGTTGTCACTAAGGTGACCAGTTAGATGATCAAGAAAGAGACTTAGGTGCCGATCCAGTCTTGTCTAGAGTGTACAATTATGTCATTAGTGGATGGCCGCGTGTAGTGGATCCCACCCTGATACCATTTAAGACTCGACAAGACGAGTTAAGTACACAGCAAGGTTGCATATTATGGGGTGCTCGAATTATTGTCCCTCCTTCACTTCAAGAGAAAGTGATGCAAGAACTTCATGACACTCACACCGGAATTTCACGAATGAAAGCATTGGCAAGGTCTTATGTGTGGTGGCCCAACATTGATTCTCACATTGAAAGAATTGTTTCTTCATGTAGCACTTGCCAGTCTACGAGATCAGATCCTCCTACTGTTTAGATTCATCCCTGGACCTTCCCAGCACGACCGTGGTCTCTTATTCATGTGGCTTTTGCTGGGCCAATCTCTGGATGTACTTACCTTGTTGTTGTTGATGCTTACAGCAAATTCCCAGAGGTAGCTGATACGTCAGCCAGATCAACTGTGACCGTATTGCGTGACATCTTCAGCAGGCCCGGCCTTCCAGAAATTATCGTGTCGGACAATGGGCCACAATTCACTGCTACAGAATTTCATTGATTTTGTTCCAACAATGGCATTTTGCACCGTACTTCAGCAGCGTACAAGCCCTCAACAAATGGTCAAGCTGAACGTGTTGTGCAGATTTTGAAATCAGTTATTAGACAAGCCCATGTTACTAATGCTGACGTTGCTGCCGTCATAGCCATATATTTATTGGTTTACCGGAACACGCCACATTCTACAACAGGTGAATCCCCCTCGATGCTTCTCATGGGCCGGAGACTGCGCACCCGCCTGGATTTGCTGACAGCGTCAATTGAAAAACACACTTGCCAATACAGTACCATGTTCAGTCGTACCGCTCATAGAGGCATTCGACGGTTCAATGTCAGTGATCCTGTTCTGGCACATAATTATGGAAGGGGAGATAAATGGGTGTGTGGAGTAATTACTGAGGTCCTTGGTTCTCGTCATTACATCGTCGTAATTTGTGGAAACGACACGTGGACCAACTGTTGAGACGTCCTGTAGATGTTGGCCCAACGCGTAGCCCTCCGGTGTTTCAACACCTGTCCGTGCCACTTGATGAGCCCCTAATGTGGACCAGCCTTGCCAGAATGTTCCTGATTCAACTATTTAGTTTACGCCTGTGCCTTCTACAGCATGGTTGGATGAGTCTCCTTTGATTGTCACTGGGAAAGATTCTCACCTTGCAAACCAGTTACCGACAGTGTCCAAGCATGCTACTAACACTGCCATGTTTTCTCAGCCTAGTTCATTGCCCGGGATCTCTGACTCTCCCAATGCTGATGACACCTTTTTAGTTCCCCCAGGGTCATCATGTGAAAGTCAGAACACTGAAAAACGTTACCCTACCAGGACAACTCATAGGCTCCCTAGATACTTGATGGCAGTAACTGACTCAGAAACTGTTTATTTTCTTTTAAGGGGGGAGATGTTATATCGTGGGCTTTGCTACGGCATAAGTTGCGTTACATGTATGCGCGTGCGCAGTGGAGTACATTAAAAATGGAGAGCTATTGTGTTTCAGCACGGTTCGTTTTTATTTCTTAATTTCGTGCTCAGAATTCCTCGGTTATAACAGTAATAGGGCTGAGTGGAGTCCAATTCGGTCTTTAATCATACGAGTGATAACAAAATCTAACGATCGCGCAGCGGGAATCCGATTTGTTTATCACGAGTATGATTACAGACCGAATGCACCATTTTGCTAATGATCAGTTCCTGGTGAATTGTGGGTATATCCAGTCTTTTGTGGGGGCAAACGGCCATTTTAGGACGTATTTTTTTTATCGTTTGCCCCCACAAAGGGATGGATCTACCCACAGTTCACCAGGAATTGATCATTAGCAAAATGGTGTATGGGACGACACGAAGTATTATTATCAATTAATCATAAAAGATACAATTTCCGAGAAAAGAAGAAGACGAGCCAAGTTATAAAAGGAAGGGAAATTTTGCACGTGGTGAAATTGAATACAATCAAAATGTGTTGTGATTGAAACCAAGGTTGTGATTCATTGATTTAAACTACAACTTTGAATCTGATTCGTTGATTTAAAATACTACTTTGAATGTGATTGGCTTATTGAACTGTCCGATAACAAACTGTCCAATTACAAACTGTCCGATAACAACTTGGCAAGTGAATTAGTGAAAAATAGGAGTTTTTAAACCAATCGCAATCGAGGAAATTGTAATATTTATGATTAAGCCTGAAAAAATTTCAGGCTCCACTCCTTCTTAAGGTAGTGTTTGTAACTGCGATGACCATTCACATCATTATTTAATCCGCAGTTCAGATATATGATTTTCATATATTCATTCTCACATCAGAAATATCACTCATGCGTATTCGCAACAGGAATTGTGCCCTGCATTTTTCTCGACCAGACGAATGGCAAAATCCATTCGAGACCAATTTGCAATAAAGAACGTGACATCGCCAGGAATTATCTATTCAGTCTTTTTAGCTTGTCATGTTCATAAATTGAGTTGGATCTGTAGTTATCTTCATAAAGAGGCCAAACACAAACTACCTTGTAACCAGCAGTAAAAACTTTCTTTAAAAAAAGTTAGAGACAAAGTAACAACAGAAGTATAAAGGCTTACAAGGGAAGATATCGTGACACCTGCATGCTCAGTGATCTGGCCTATGAATGGAAACGCGGCTGGCGGAGACCTCGTTTTGATATAGACCTCACTGCGTTTGTCATGTAAATCATGTTGTTCTTACACGAACTAGTCCATATTTGCATGAGAAAGACAGAGAGGTTTGTATCAAAACAGGGTCACCTCCAGCCTCGTTTCCACTCAAATGCCAGGTCACTGAACACACAACTGTAAAATGGGCTATTTATAGAAATCGCAAAATGAATTAGTAAACTCGTAGTCTCACAACTAACTTATCAGCCTTCAACTCTCGGCCCGAAGGGTAGGCGTTATCGGTAAATAATATAAATAAAATAAAGAATACATAGTAGATAAAAAATAATAAACAAAATAATAAGTAACGACGACGGCAATGGCAACGGCAACGAAAACGTGATTTGAAAATGTAACTTCCCGTTATTGTAACTCCTTAGCGGTTTTCCCAAATTGTTTAGCTTGTGAAAAGCTGCCAACTATCCAGGAGCTAAATTAATAAAAACGGCATTGAAGCTGGGGAAAAGAAGGAAGAGTTCACCGTCATACGCTTACGTTCTCCACAGAACCTAAAATTTGGACATTTCAGGTTGTTGTTTTGCAGACTGAGAGGACAGCAAAGAAATGTACCAAAATGTAAAAAGCACGTGCAGAGCGATCGTTTTTCTATTTATTTTTTGTGGCGTCCTCGTTGTCGTCGCCGTCGTCGTGACTAAATGGAATAGGACTCCCCCCCACCCCCACCCCCTAACAGCACTGACCAGTGGCTAGGGATACATAAAAAGAAATTGATTTTTGTCCATCATGACTCATTACCCTTTCTTCAGGGGAGAATTGAGACCATTGGCGAATATAATTGAAATTAAAAAGGAAATAAGAACTGAGAAAATTGCAACAGGCATCTGCCAATCAACATCAAG
>JAEMWC010001721.1:42500-80000 GCA_016490735.1 Pachyseris speciosa | reverse complement strand
TGAAAAACGCCATTTTACCGCCATGACGCTGCCGAAAATAGTGTAAAATGATGCATTTTGTTATCGCTCGTGTAGATAAACGCGGAGTTATGTATCAGTGCGACTTGGCCAGATCTTAAGGCATCTCTTGGTCTTTCCAAAGCACAAAATTGTTTTGGAAAAGCTACTGGTATACAGCCGTTTTTGACCGTTAAATATACCACAGTTCAAACGCTTCAGCGAATGAGCTAATTTTAGCTAACTTCCACAACACAAAAAGCCCACTGGTACATACAATTTAACGTTGAAGTTAGTATTTTCGTAAAGTACATATTTTGTGCTCTGTTGTGTTAAAATTTCTTCCGCGGCCCGACAAAAGTGCTCCGTCGAGAGACAGAAACATGAAGTCAAGTTTTGCATCGCCGCCATTCTTGAAATCAACATGAACTTTGCCTTCTTCGAACCACAGCTTCGTCAAGAACTAAAAGTCTGCCGATGGAAACCTTAACTCGCTATTCTGAACGCCTAAGGATTACAGTACAATTCTAAACTTACTGTTTTCAATCTCTCTGAGGGTGATAACCTTCAACATAAATTTTGACAAGGTCAGAGTAGGTGATGAAATTATGTAACTCGACGCTGATTGACACGGCAATTTTCAAGTGACTTTAATTACGTACGCTCGTTCTAAACTGCTTCTTTCCTCCAACTATTACCTTTGTAAAGTTATGATGTTATGATATCTTGATTTCCTACTTGGCCACCATCTTCGGTTACAAAAACTTTGCTGTACTTTGCTTGTAAAGGGAAATTTGTTACATGTAATTGCGTGACGTTGACCAAAGGATTGATAAAACCAATGCTTTTCGGTAACCGATAATATTTTCATTTGAACTTTGCAACAGCGTTCGAGTCGAACAGCTGAAATAAAAAGACTATAAAAATAACTTACCTTTTAAAATTGCCTTGCACACATGTCCAGTCAAGGAAACCACATTAGGAAGAGATGGGTAATAATCAGGTGTTCAATCGAATGTCATCCCATTTTACATGACGATCGCTAGTTGCTCCTACGTTGGTTAGAGAAACTGTGACAAATTCCATGAAGATCCAGCGATTTGAAGCTTATTCACTGTGACTCCAGTGATTCTATTTGATGACGTGCGTATCTTTCCGTACCAAGCAACCAAGCACACGAATGTTTCGATTTACCCGTCTAGCTTGAATAAAGTACTGTTTGCCCGCATTTTTCTTTGTATAATTTTAGTACCAGGGGGTAGGGGGAGGGGGGGTGGACTAGCGAAGTCAATGGGGTAGGTGGTGGTGGTGGAATGAAGAAATCCTTGTAAAGAAATGTGGTTGCAAGAAAATTCTGTACAATTAAGTAAGTAGATATAATGAAAAGTATTATTTTTAAAACCAAAGTTGACAAAAATACCTCTTTTCAGAAAATTGTTTACCCACCTCCACCAACCCTCTCTGCTCAAAAAATGTAATACGGTCCTACCTAAAATTGCGGCATATCCTCGCGTATATTTCCGTACTCCAGATACCCAAATAAATGTTTTGTCCTAAAGTTCAAGGTTTTCTTCTCGAAGGTCAAATAGAAAAGAGAAACTTAACAGTATCTATGCAAAATATAAGGCCTAGTTCTTGCGGGAGGGCTATTTATGACTATTTCTTTCGAAACGTTGGGCTCGGCCCCGGAAGTAGTCCCTCACACAATTTTCTAACCTTCTTGGCTTTTCACCAAAGAGCATAGCACCTACCGGATATGCGGATCTACAAGAATTGGGTGGCTGATGTACGGAAAGCCACGGTCACTTGCCGCAGAGATATTCACTTGTTCCTCTGCTTCAAGCGCATCTTTCCTCACCAGCAGTTACCGTCGCAGTTTCGCGGCGAAAACTGTAAAATAAGACGAAAATTGTTGGGGAAATAGAATTTCCGTGGCAGTGAGCTATTCACGGTCTCTCGCCATCGGAGCCGGTCCCGTGTGCTCGCCGCATTTCTTTGGCGACTACATCCGAATGCAGTTACCTTCTGGTGGCCTGGCCAATGGCTAAGGTTCTCCACAAGGTAACACTTCTGACTTTCCCGAAGCCTTACGGCCCCGGCGTCCGACCCTCTTGGTTTCTCTTAACGCCCAGCCCTCCTTACTGGGCAACCTCGTTGCCAGGGCTTTTCCCTTTTTTCGAAGTGAGGGAAATAGTCCTGGGAACGAGGTTGCTTACTGGGCTGGTAATAACTTGAAGAACTGACGACGGTAGTGACTTGGACAGTTGGAGGAAGGCCTGCACTCTCCATAGGATGCATAGTTCAGTTTGGCAATTAAATTCCATCATGGGATGACTCTTGTTAGACAGTTTTCTTCTGTCTCCAGAGACAAATGTTGCTCGAGTGTGCCGCCGATGCCTTCAAATCCTGTCCCTGTTTAAGATCTGCTCATTTTGGATACCTTGTTTGGGAAAAGGGACCTTTATTCGAGACCTCATTTTACATACAGAGAACATACAAAAGGCATTATAGAATTTGACTTTTTAAATTATTGTATTAAGTATTGTATTAAGATTCATGACCCAGAAAACCATACCCTTTTACAGCAATAAAGGGAGTGGCCGCCGGGAGGCTAGGGACAGGGGCCCGGGGTGACAACGTCGTCTCCAGAGAGCTTATCCCTTTATCTTTGAGGAGAAAAGCGCCCTGGGGACATGGCTGGGGGGTGTATATATATGGCCTATACGAGGACGTGCCGCTGGATAGAGTGTATGGTTTTTGATCCATCTGTCTTCAACACAGTTATACAATTTCAAGCGAGGGTGTCCTAATCAGGTTTAGCCTGCATCTGTCCTAACAGGATGTGGTTACAAGACTATCGTCGAGTATTTAAAAATCCGAAATCGAAAACGTTTATCTGCATTTATTTAGCATTGCAGGTCATGAATCACCATTAAATCATTTTCAGGACTAGATATCAGCGCTATTGTTTTAAAACAAGATGGCGTTGCCACACACAGGACAGGTATTCCTAAATTATCTTCACTTTTTCTCGTGCTCTCGCCCCAAATATGTGACAGCCTCGAACAGGCGTCTAAACAAGGTAAGGGTTTCAAAACCCCAGCGGCACCCTTATACCCAAACATGTGTCAGATACCTCACTCCTTAAGAGGTGGAAGGAGGGGGGCGGGTGTTGCGAGAACTCAACACACATCAGTTGAAATGTTAAGTTATGAAATCTTAAGTGCGGCGAGCCTTTGGCTCATATGGAGAAATACTGTTCTCTACCACGGAATTACTGTCTCTATGGCAAGTTCTGCCTTTTTTTTCACGTTTGACAGCGAAATTGCGACAGTAAGTGCTGGTAACGAAGGAAGATGGCTTCCAGCAGAGGAAGAAGTGAATTTTCATGCGGAAAAAGACTGTCGGTGCTTTCGTCCCTGCACTGCTACCATATTGTTGTACATCACTGCTATTTGGTGAAAAGCAAGAAGGTTGGAAAACTGTGAGAGAGACTACTTTCGGGTGCTATGTGACAACTTTATGAAGCTACAAGAGGGTTTCAATGAGGTTAGCCGTTAGCCGTAAAACGTCCAAAAATCTAGCCGTTATGCGTAAAAATTGAAAAAATTAACCGTTGGCCGTAAAAAATATTAACCGCAAAAAATTCTGGCCATAAAAATAAGTCTAAGATCTCGTGTTTAAAGCGAGTAACGAAAAAAGGGAGGGGGGGGGGGGGAGGGTGGAGATACTCCACCCATCCATCCTTGTACTACCCGGTGCCACAAACGGGTATGTCGTTCAAAGATGCAAAATTCAGGATCCTACTGCCTGCTGATACGCTCACAAAAAAAGCAGAAGAGACCATGAAGGAGTGGCTGAAGAATTACCGTCCAGTACGGCAGAGAACAGTGAGGAGCGAGACCACAAAAGATAAGGCAGGAGCTCTTCCACCAGCAGTGTATGCAAAGGAAAATCCTAAAGCTGTTACAAGGGTGCTCTTTCCAACCGACCAAGTTAACATGATGCACACTGCCTCCTTAGAAAACCGCTCTGTTGCTGACGAAGGGTGCGCAATAAGTTTCGTAAGTGATACCATTGTTCCGTAACTCACGCTCGCGTCCGAGGCTGATTTCAACCAGGTGGAGGAGTACCAAAGCGATTCCGATCATAGTGATGTTGATTCAGCAGATTTTGACTCAGAGGAACTGGTCACTGGTAAACCTGTGATAACAAGGTCTGAAAGACAAGTCAAAGCGTGGATACGGTTTGATGTTTAGGCGGTCACAAAACGATAAGCCACATCATTAAGGTGAATTGAAGAACTGTTACCTATGCAGCATAGGTGTTATTTCAAATGTTTTATTGGGCACAGTTTTCTACCCCAGAATGTTCCTGGGACTTTACAACAGTGAAAATTAATTTTTAACTTTTTTAAACAATGGTAATTAATTTTTAACAGATCCGTTAACCGTAACAGAAAAAATTAACCGTCAGCCGTAAAAAAGCCAAAATATTAACCGTTAGCCGTGAAAGACACTACCCCATTGAGACCCTCCTACAACTGCCAAGCAGTGCCATAAATAGCCTTCGCGCAACACAGAAGCCAATTCCACAAGATAATTATTTGCAAAGATACCGCTACTTTTCCCTTTTATATTTCTTGTGACCATCGGAAAGGAAACCTTGAAAAAACATTTATTTGGGTATCTGAAGTACGGAATGGAAAGAGTGAAAATAAAACCCGAGGACATGCAGCAATTTTAGGTAGGAACTATTGCATTTTTGAGCAGGGAGGGGTGGTGGAGAAAAGAAAAAAAAACTAAAAAGAACTATTTTTGTCAGCTTTGCTTTAAAAAGAATACCTTTCACTATAACCCCAAGTTTCCTTCACAGGGATATCTTTTACATCACCACTACCCCCTACCTAATTTACTTCGCCAGTCCACCACCCCTCCCCTCTGTACCAAAATTATACAAAGAACAATGCTTGCAAACAGTGCGCTATTCGGGCTAGACAGGTAAATTGAAGCATTTGTTTGCTTGGTACGGAAAGATACGCACGTCATCAAATAGAATCACTGGAGTCACAGTGAATAAGCTTCAAATCGCTGGATCTTCATGGAATTTGTTACAGTTTCCCTAAACAAAGTACGAGCATGTAAAATGGTATGAAATTCGATTGAACACGTGATTATTACGCATCTCTTCCTAACGTGGTTTCCTTGACTGGACATGTGTACAAGGCAATTTTAAAAGGTAAGTTATTTTTATAGTCTTTTTATTTCAGCTGTTCGACTCGAACGCTGTTGCAAAGTTCAAATGAAAATATTATCGGTTACCGAAAAGCATTGGTTTTATCAATCCTTTGGTCAACGTCACACAATTACATGTAGAAAATTTCCCTTTACAGGCAAAGTACAGCAACGTTTCTGTAACCGAAGATGGTGGCCAAGTAGGAATTCAAGATATCATAACATCATAACTTTACAAAGGTAATAGTTGGAGGAAAGAAGCAGTTTAGAACGAGCGTACGTAATTAAAGTCACTAGCTTGAAAATTACCGTGTCAATCAGCGTCGAGTTACATAATTTCATCACCTACTCTGACCTTGTCAAAATTTATGTTGAAGGTTACTACTCTTATCTTAGATGGTTCAAATGAAGCCTTCACGTCCTCTTTGCAGGTTCTGGATGATTTCAGGAAAATTTCAGGTTTAAAATTAAATGACAAGAAAACAGAGGTTCTCTGGATAGGGGCTAACAAAGGGAGTGGGGTCATTCTCTGTCCAGAAAAAGATTTTAAATGGGTTAAGAAAAAAGTAAGAGCTTTAGGCGTCTGGCTTTCAACCAACCCAGAAGGGGTTTACTCTGAAGGAGGCCTAAGAATGATAGACATACAATCTTTTAATAAAGCACTTAAAACCATGAGGGTAATTAAATATCTTGACGAGACAAACTTAGGTAAATGGAAACTTTTTTTTTGACGAGTTAAAAAATTACGGTGGTACTGCTTACAGTCGTTCTGGCCGGAATCTGTTCTTTATAGTTCACGAAACATTTCACGTCTGTTAATAAAAAAATTTCCCTTCAAAATCCCGCAAATTTTAGATTTATTTTAATTCTAATTGTGTTTTCCCCCCAACTAGGATGGCGTCAGAAACCGTGGAAAGGCCTTTGGCCGGTGTTATGAAAATTGCAAAGACCCTACACCGCATACTTGATTTCGTATCCACAAGAAAGTCATTTAAAAGTATCTCAAAAAAAAAAAACTTACCACTGCCGTCTGCCACTTCTAAGAATTCGGCTGACGTGAAGTTTATAGCACCGCGTTTATGCTCAGATGTTTCCTGAGTTGACAACAATTCGACGTGATCTGATACTTGCAAATCCAGATCGTCGTTATCTTCGATGGTCTGATGACTATGCGATAATCTCTCCCTTGCTTTGATCTCGGGAGGCGTCGATAAGCATTGTGTTGAGGAAAGACTGCTCTGAACCGAACTTGATAACCGATCGGCTGACCCACCCGATGGAGAATTCTGGCTTTTGGCGTTTGACTTTGTGTTTGTAGTCTTTTGCTTCTTCGTTACAACTGTTTCCCACTCTAAATCCACGTAACTGCCATCTCTGAGTAAAGAACAATCCTTTTCAATCTTATCCAACCGCTTTTTGAGTGGACTTGATTTTTCTTCGGGATCAATCAAGGCATCTAAATGTACATCGTGTAGTGCGCGCCCTCGTTTAGACGACATGTTAAAATTCCCCGTCAAACCGGCTGAAATCGCGCCAAGTGATGGGTTATCCATAGCCTCAACCTGAGCCAGAGGCCAGAAGAATTTTTTGTTCAGATCAGCCAATGAGCGAAAAGCGCGGGCTTTTCGGTTATATAGACATTTGAGCGCGGAAAATCCTCCTCTTCAATCGATACTAATCAGTGTGGTTGGTTACTCACGACTCGCGAAGTTCTCCATATTGCAGTGTTTCCTTCCAAGCTCGTAAACATCATCTTTTAATAACCAGGGTAAGCAATTTCTTGTGCCATCTTTTAATCCTGTGCTCAATAGAATTGATTTGTTCACTTTCGATCGGTACAATTTATGTACATCGGTATTAGTCATGCTTGGCCGCGCGCGCGCGTTTACCGGACCATGCATTCGATTCGGCCAACGAAGTTTTATGTCTTGCTCTTTAGATGTCTTACGCCGTCGTTTGTTGGACGCAAAAAGGTTCTACCCTTCTGGCTGCAGAACAAGTCGAGGTCCTAAAGACTTCTAAGTTAGCAGTAGAGGGAGATGCACATGTAGGGAAGACATGCTTGTTGCAATTCAACCAGCAAATATGGAAAGGCAGGATCTCCTCCTTACACAGTAAGTCTCCGATGACTAGCATTGAATCAGATGAGCCAAATCAAGCTCGGTCCAAAAGCGTGGCTAATTCAACTTGATTAGAATTAGTTATAAGCTTACACATACTCTATCAGTTTAATTATGATGTATATTTTTTGACGAACCTTCGATAGCAGTAAACTATATGCCATTGATACGCAAGCTGCCCAAGAGACCTCGGAAGAATAGACGGAAAAAATTGTCATTGCTGAATAATGTCTGTGATTAATCTCGCGACGTCGAAATATGTTCGAACATTTATCGTTGGCAAAAGCAAGTATTGTCGTCTACATTGTCCTTTTATGAGGGCGTTACCGCTGTTTGTTTCACAGTTGACTTGCTTACAAGACGTTAGCTCATTGCAATCAACATTTACTGAGTTACCGTATAATTCGATTTGGTTATATATGCTATCTTCCGCGATCTACACTGCGACGAACGTCTCGTTCGGAACAGGATTCCCTTTTTTCCTCGAATGCTCTATCCTTATTGGCTGACCTACGTCAGAGAAATTTAATATATAATCAACCATATTAACTTCAATGTGACATATTTCATGACTTTGCTGTACTGATTTCTTGAAAATGCTCTCATTGAACTACCGATTTTCGAAGTATGTAGTGTGTGTTATGTTCGAGAAGAGTTCTAATGCTCGTGATTCACTGAAAAATCACTTTTTGCTCTTTGCTTTGCTCCCCCAACCCAGTCGTTTTCAGAATAACTCACCACTTTCTGTCACCTCGATTTTCGGATTTGGTCAGCGGTCCTTCAATATGTGATCATGTGACTATCGAGAGTGCCGTTTATTTTGAAATCGTCCATTTGGCTCTCTTCTTCTCGTTGTTTTCGATGTTACGATGTAAAAGTTGTAGCCCTTACGCGGATTGAAAGTGGACGAGGTTAAACGAAATCATTTGAAGATCGAGCACTGGACTTGGCGAGGCATCTTACTGGATCTTTCTTCAGTTTCATTCAATTCAAGTACACAAGGTACACGTATGAAATCCGTGTTCTATTAAGCTTAAGTCTTTATGTATCAGAGAGGTTTCTGATGTCTGTTGACTGTACATGTACAGTTTCCAAAAAGCCGTTTACAGGCGTCTATTGATGCTGAATTTTGCTGTTTTGCTTCGACGACTTAATGGCAGCTTATAACTTAATCAACAGTGTAGGCGTGTAATGATCATACGACAAAATACTTGGGAAGAAAACATAACTCGGGTTGTTTCTTTTGTCAGTTAATGTTGAGTAGGATCTAAAAAGAAAGAGCATCGCGAGAAATAACTTCCTATTGTATTTTTTTTTTGTGATCTTTAATCATGGTACTCCTACAACAGTAACGACTATACTAGGAGAGCTAATTACAGTGATGAAAATATGACATGTAAGCTAAACGGCTTTATGTGTACACTACGTCGTTAACGTGGGGTGCATACATTTGTATAACTGAACAAAGAGAACCAAAAATCCATATAATTTAAGCGTAAGTTATGAAATACAGTTCAGAGTCTATTGAAGTTTTTGAATTGTTCTACAGAAAAACAATCTGATGCTAATCAGGCTTTAAACAGCCTAGTCGAAGAAAGCAGTGATAATGATGATTCTGCTGAAGAAAACAATATACACTTAATGTATGGTCCCGAGGGAAACAGTTAGTTTTGTTTTCCCGAGAGTCGAGGGAAACATCAGGACTCGAGGGAAAACAAAACTAACTAGTTTCCCGAGGGATCATACATTAAGTGCTTTGTTATATACCGAGACTTTCCCTTCAACAATCACAGCAAAATAAACTGACAAACAAACAAAGACGGCATTTCAAAAACACGTCTTCATTCACAAGCCTGCCGAATGAATAATTTACAGACGTTTAAAAGTACCTGAAAAAGTAGAACATGCCTTTCTTGTATTTTCCGAATCTTTTCCTCCTATTAGATGCTGAATTTCTTCGGCTGTACTTGAGAAAAACGTTTTCTTTTAGTCTCGGGTTCCATAACGTTTGTATTATCGTTGGTTTATAAAACTGAAAACTGGCAGTGCTCTCAGGTCCGCCTCGTCAATCAAGCTGACGTGAGCACGTGCCGAAGATCATGCCACTTTTTAGTCATGCACTAATCACGTGCTGCTGTATCCGGGCGCGCGGGCAACAATTGCGGAATTGTATCCCGGTCGGGATACATTTGAATTTGGTCAGGGGCACGTGACCAAGAATCAACCAATCGCAGTACTCCTTTTGTTGAGTGAAAGTGTAGGTATATAACAATGCTACATGTAGTGAAGGTGATGAGATGAAACTTTCTTTTTCAATCTTTCACTTTTGAGAAATGTAACAATTTTTTGCAAAATAAGATATGTGTTTAATTAGTACATTCTTTCTTCAGACACAACAGAAACGTTGTCAGAGAAGCAACACAAAGGTAAGAAACAAGCATAATGTACATAACATGACACACTTCAACCCAGTTAGGCCCAGCAACAATACTCAGACCTCAAGAGTAACTTTTCAGCGTACTAGCCCACTGGCTAGTAAGAGGTTTGATTGAATCATGATTCACTAGCCAAAACACATTTAGAGCATGGCTACCGAGACTTGTTTCTTAGTCAAGCAGTTTTTCCAACCAACATACTGACATGCAATAACTCAGTGGTGATTAAAAGCTTTTTGAAATAAGTATTTTTAAGGCAGGTTTCATCCTTCATTGTTAGTGAAGTTCTTAATACTGACAACAAAAATGTGGTACAAATTTAACAATGTTTATGATAGCCTCGCAGCTCCTATAAGCTCTAAATTTCAGTGGTGGGGATAGTGTCACAGCCCTATTGTTTTAGGGCTAGGGTCCATTGTTTGTGTTGTTTGTTCTTTTGTCTCACCTGAAGGGTGGTCTCCAATCAGGCGAGACCTTGTAAGAGCTGCGAGGTGACCCAATGTTTAATGTAATGTTTGAAATGATTGAAAGAAACATGATCACTAGACTTCTGTACAGGTGGTGTATTACAGAAATCATTGTAGCAGCAAGCAGTTTGTTTGTTGCTTTAGTAACAGAAAAAAGTCAATAGTTGAGGCAATGAATTATATCATTTATACAGCCTTTCCTTCAATTTCCAAGCACTTTGACTCACTTTCCATAAAGTAATCTATTTTATATTATTTTCCTTTAGTAAGTTCTAGTTCTCTAGAGTTAGGAAATTTTCACCTGCACAAAACCTTCTTATGGAAGTTTACCAGTCTGTACCTAGCTGGCTACTGTTAGTCTCAAGCTTTGAACGTGGGGTTCCAGATAAGATTTTAAGGTGGGGTGCACGTCAACAAGGAATTCCAACAGGTCAAGTTTTCAGTGCTCCCACCAAACCATTATAAATTATCTATCATTGTTGGGTCATGTAGCTGACCTTGAAGGGTTTTTGACCTGAGACCCCCCTCTTATCTGAACACTGGAACACCCACTCTATATTGGTGACATGTATTTAAACCACCTACATTAAACTCTACTTGGTGGTATGCATTGAAATTCTATTCTTGGAAAAAAATGTTGTGTTTGATTTCAGTTGCATATTCTTTATGTAATGTTTCTATAATTTTAAAAGGTGCTAGCCTTTCCTACTTTGAAACTGAAACCCTCCAACAAAGTTGTTTATTTAATTTGTTTTCCTTTCTGAAAACCTTTCAACTAAACCTATCCTCAGAGGCCTTCTATCCACAGCCAGTAACCTTTGGTTATTTCTTGTATTTTTTTTAGACAATGCTGTAGCTTCAAAAAAATCAACAAAAAACACATCTGCAGGTTGGCATTTATGTTGTTTTTGTTATCAGTGCAAAAAATGCTCAGAATTTCACTGTGCAAGTTTCACAATAATAATGCCGTATGTACATTGTATGCATTGTACATATTGATAATGATCATAGCTTATTTTTTTTAACATGCACAATTGGGGTGACATAGTTTGAAGTTGTACTGATTATTTTTTTAGACAAAGCCAGTGCTGTGGCTCCAAAGAAGTCTGTGAAAAAAAGCTCTGCAGGTTGGCATCTGCATTATTGATCTTGTTGTGAGAACCAGTGTTGTCCAAATATATCGTCGTTTGTTTCACAATGTCCTGTACAAGTATGTATGTAGACAGCATGCAAAGAAAGTTGTGTCAGATAGCCCAAGGCTAGTGCATGTTGCGATCGTGCTAGTGGATTCTGTCCTTTAAGTAAAGTTTTTTTAGATATTCAAAGTAGGTACTGTTGAAATGGAGGGGCTAGTTGACATACTTTTGGGCTAGTACATGCTAAGCTCAGAATTTCTCTATGTAAGTTTCACAATAATAGTGCTGTGTGTACATTGTATGCATTGTACATAATTATTGATAAATATCATAGCAATTATTTTTGACATGCACAATTGGGGTGACATACAGTAGTTTGAAGTTGTACTGATTATTTTTTTTAGACAAAACCAATGCTGTGGCTACAAAGAAGTCTGTGAAAAAAAGCTCTGCAGGTTGGCATCTGCATCATTGTTCTTGTTCATGTTGTGAGAACCAATGTTGACCAAATCTACCTTTGTTAGTTTCACAATGTCGTGTAAATGTATGCAATTTTAGACAGCATGCAAAGAAAGTTATGTCAGATAGCCCAAGGCTAGTACATGTTGTGATCATGCTTAGTGGATTCTGTTCTTTAGGTAAAGTTTTTTTTGGAGATTCAAATTAAAGAAGTAGGTACTGTTGAAATGGGGGGCTAGTTGAAATGACTTTTGGGCTAGTACATGCTAAGCTCAGAATTTCTCTATGTAAGTTTCACAATAATAGTGCTGTGTGTACATTGTATGCATTGTACATATTGATAAATATCATTGATAGTAATTATTTTTAACATGCACAATTGGGGTGACATAGTTTGAAGTTTTACTGATTATTATTTTTTAGACAAAAGCAATGCTGTGGCTACAAAGAAGTCTGCAAAAAAAGCTCTGCAGGTTGGCATCTGCATCATTCTTGTTGTGAGAACCAATGTTGACCAAATCTACCTTTGTTAGTTTCACAATGTGCTGTAAATGTATGCATGTAGACAGCATGCAAAGAAAGTTGTATCCGATAGCCCAAGGCTAGTAGATGTTGTGACCCGGCTAGTGGATTCTATCCTTTAAGTGAAGTGTTTTTTAGAGATTCAAATTAAAGATTGAAGTACTGTTGAAGTTGGGGGCTAGTTGAAATGACATTCGGGCTAGTAAAAATTAATGCTAAGTCACTGCCATAAAACTGTCTTTCTTTGCACCCCGGTAGAGATAGCATTTAAAGTGCTGCTTACAAACCCCCTACCCACCCCACCCCTACTTATAGGCCCCTCTACATGTAAACAAAACAATGCATCCAATTATAAGCTCTCCCAGATATAAGCCCCCCTCAACAGGGGTTTCATTAGAAGCCGGCAGCCGGCTTAAATCACCACCCTACTTTGTCCGTATTTTCATGCAAATTATTAAACAAATTCATCAGGTTGCAGCCTACTTTAATTAGTTCAAACGGCTATTTCAAAACTTACTGAAAACCCTACCTCTAGTAACTGTTCAGTGTGTTGTATTGAAATGAAGTTGATTTAAAGCTAAATTTAAACCAGTACATGAAAAACATATTTCCATCAAACACTACTGTAGCTCATTTGGAACCATTTTTTTTTTCTCAGAAAAACTGTGAACACTGCAGACTGTACAAAATTTTTAATGCTTGCAATAATTTTCTTTTTTTATCATTATTTTTAGTCAAAACCAATGCTGTGGCTCCAAAGAAATCATCCACAGGTACATTTAAAAACCTTGGTGATATCACTTACATTATCCTTTTGTCAGGGCGAATTGTGATCTGAATTTCCTTTTGTGCCTTTCAAGGGGAATAGGTTACTAATGCTAATAAGTTCACTGATGAACCTCTGGTTGTTAATGTTAAGGTTTTTTAAAAACTTAAGCTGCGTTTATAAGTGTTTTGACTTGTCTTGTATCCATTTATACAGTACCGGGCAGATGTAAGTTGACAGTCTCGACTCGAAACTTGATCCTCGATCCTCGAAACTATCGAGAATCGAGTATCGAGGTTCGAGTTTCGAGACGCTCGAAGAATTTTTCGAGGATCTCGATACCGGATTTCGAGGAAACGATTAATTTTTCTAACCTCAAACAGTAGGAAAGAACAAAGGCAATTTTCGCGTAGCTTTTGTTCTTCTCACAGTTCCAAATCAGTGGCAGTGAGTGTTCGTTACATGTGATCTGTTTCGGCACGATCTTCCATCCGCGAATCAGATTGTTGTTGTGAAACATGCCTAAAATTTTAATACCCTACACCAGAAAAAGCAAACTTCTGAAGCAATGAACAAAATCAAGCTACAAGATTGTGGCTTTTTAGGGCCGCTGTTTCAATTTCACAAGCTGAGAATGTAACACGATCGCTGCTGAAATGTCCTCGCATGAATGTACGCGAAGTTTCGCATCAAAACTTCGAAAACATCATTTATCATTCTTAAATAAAAGCGCACAATGCAATTGTCGGTAGCAAACGGAAAGGAACCGAAGAAACTTGAACGAAAACTGAGAATGTAGTAATACCATCTTCAAACTAATGTACTGTACACTGTACCTTCAGTCAGCTTTCTCTGTTTCAAAGAGGCCTGACCAGTAACAGTCTGAATTCCTATTTGAAATAATTTCTCTGTTTGTTCCCCAGAAATGCATGCATGCATGTATGTATTAATTTATATTTTTGTCTCTTAGCCACAAAAACCTCCGAAGAGGCTTCCTTGTATAATGATAGATTGGCAGATAATATTTTATCACCAATCTTTGCCCAAACATATGCTGATCCAGAGAGTAGTGACAATGATTATGTGGAGGAGATCACTACGACCCACCCACCTCCACCATTGCCTTCACTGGATTCAAGGCCAGAAGTGGGCCATAAAAGGCCTAAAGCTTCGTTTCCTCCAAGAAAGTGCATCAATGTCACTTGCAAAGAAGAAAAAGAGCAGCTTAAAGCAGAGATTGCTTCTTTGAAGGAGGAGATTGAAGAATGTAAGTAGAGTTCAATATCAACAGACTTTTATTTCGTTAAGTGTAAAATCTACCTTATTCACAGGTGTTTCTTTCCTTTATTTAACAATAAAGATTATATTTAACTTGTACATCTCCACATTGCAGTGCATCAAGGGGAAAGCTTGGTTACTGTGTTTGTCAAAGTTTCTATCAATCGAGATATTAAGAACAGTTTTGAAATAATTTTATAACTCTTGGGTATTTATATCAAATATCATTAAATAAATGTCCCTTAAAATTAATTATGCTATTATGTACTATACTGACCTTAAGTGTTTGTTTTGGAAAAAGTCTGGAAAAAAAGTCTTGAATTTTGCATCCAAAAAGCTGTATGAAACCTGTGAACAGGTCTGATCAGCCCATATAAAATTGTTCTGATGTTGTTAAATAACTATTTCTACTTAATTTCCTTAAAAAGGAACCAGGTCTCTTGTACAGTAAGTGTAAGTGATGTGGAAACTTTTTGCAACACCAGTACATGTATAGTGCTTGCTTTAATTTGTTTGCTGCTCCCTTTTTGCAGTGTACTACTAACATGTACATTCTGATTTCATTATTTTTGTTTTGATGTTCATTAATAGTAAAGTCTGGTTCATCTCAAGCCCATCTGCCAAGATGCTTGGTACTAACTCCAAATGGAGAAATAGATGCTAGCGAAGCATCCCGTAAAGGGGTATGTTCATGTTAACAGTTGAAGTGGAGTAACAGCTTTTTGAATTTGCTGAGGAAGTGAAAAAAATGGGATGAGAAACTGCTATAGAATGCTAATTCAGTGCAAATAATCAGGATTCCTCTGCATGTCATCAACAAATGTGACTTCTCACATGAAGACATTCCAAATAGCAAGATAATACTGAGAGTAAAGGGGTTAGTTTCAAAAGAAAATGCATGTGGTGCTGTATTAATGGGGATATGAGACAGGAATTTGGATTGATCAACTAAGTTGATATAGTAAATTGACCATTGTATAAGAATTCAAAAGCTGACGTTTCAAGCGTTAGTCCTTCCTTGGAGCAAATAGAGTTCCCACTACATTTAACGCTGATACATTTACATCCACAGAGACTAACCTTATAATTTGATTGGTCAAGACATATATTTAGACTTTCCCGTGAACAAGCAAAGCAAAACAAACGAAGACAGTGCTCACTATAAGAACCCAACTTCTTTCTTAACAAGCTTACTGAATGAATAATATACAGAAAAAATAATAGAATATTTTCTGTTTATTGGGTGCGCCAGAATTGCTTTGGCTGATAATAGAGAAAATTGTTTTCTTTTAACCTCAGGCTCAAGACATTTGTTTTTTCGTTCGTTGTTTTCAACATGAGAGCTCATTTTGAGTGAAAGTCTACATGTAGGTATATAACAACAGCTATTATGGTTGTTAAGCCTGGTTTCACTAGTGATGCAAGCACAAGTGCAAGTATAAGCGCAAGCACAAGAGTGATTATTTCACTGTGAAAACGCGCTTAATGCAAGCATATTTATAAGCACAAGCGCAAGGATCAAAATTTTTCCTTTTCCGTGTGCTTGCCCTTATGCTTGCGTTCGCTGGCGTAGTGCTCATTTTCACTTGGCATAAGCTACTTATGCTTGCGCTTGTGCTTACGCTTGTGCTTGCGTCCCTAGTGAAAACCAGGCTTTATGTTAGAGCAGGACTGTTTATTTCACAATATTATTTATTTGGCGGCTGATGGAAGGAGATCATCTTCACTGATTCCATGTTTGCTTTTCAAATTTTCAGCTCTCAGAAATAGCAGATGGAGTGTGGTGCTGCCCAGTGAGGGTCAAGGCCCTCATCAATTCTGTTATTTCAAGAACAGCACTTGCCTGTGCCATGTTGGCCATATTTTATCCCAAAGATGAACTGAAGGGGAAGCGCTTAAAAGAATTAAACCAGCGTATTGTGAATGCCATTGCAGGTAAAAATATTTACATAATTATGTATTGTAGCCAGCTGTAGTGTACATTCTGTGCAATACTAACTTGTTTGTTAAAGGAGAAACATCACCAAGATATAGTGGTGTAACGATTAATCACAATTATGACTGTTTGGTTTGATTCACGATTCGCTATGTTCCACATTTCAATTTTCGTTCGATTGTTTGCTCAAAAGCTTTAAATGTGAATAAAAGGACACTTGTTCAAATTTTAAGAATTTTTTTTTCAAGTAAGTTCTCATTTTATGAATGCAGAATTTAGAAGCCTTTACAATAGGTGTTTTTGATTGAAGGGCTACGGAGATTGAGATTGAGATTGTATCTGTGTGTCAACGCCATTTGTTTTGCTGGAAGGAGTTTTTGTTGAAACTCATGTTTTAATGTTTGTATGATAAGAGTTAAGAGACGTTTACATAACTGAATCGGAATATTTGAAATTGAATAGAAATAATTGAAATGGAATCTAATTGATAGGTATATAAATAATATTGCTACACGCCAACCAATATGTGGAGTGGAAACCTGTCATGTCTTGGTGTTACAGAAGAAATGTCACCAAGATATAAATGGTTTGGAAACCCACCATATCTTGGTGACATTTCTCCTTACGCACAATGGAAACCTGCCATTCAGCCACTTCATTAATACTGTCACCTAGTTAGATTTGCCTCAGCAATTTTAATGCCCAGTTATTTTTATATATTAAGGAAACATTGATGGCAGCTGAGAGGTACATTATGAGGTCCCATGGCATATATGCACATACATAAATTATTGCCTTATAATGTCTTACAATAGTGTTTTGTGGTGTTTTGGTTTAAGATTTTGCAGTAGTAGCAAAACTCCCAGAAAAAAACACCACAACAGAAGAGGGAGAGACCACAAAAAAGAAAAAGGCTGTAACCAAGGGGGAAGTGCTACAGGCACTTCGCCAGAAATGCAACCAGCTAATTTTTCAAGGCAAACGCCCAACATACCACCAAGGTACAGTAGTTATTATGCTCCATTATAATTACACACTTTAAGTAATGTTTAATAAATGAGCAGGAATGTTTTATCAAGTTTAAGACATGAGGCGCAGCCGAGTGCTTTAGGACGGCTTAAAAAGCTTTACTGTACATCTATCCATTTTTTCACTAAAATTTAGATTTGGGGTTAGTTTGGCCCAGAAAATTGGATGTAAAGTTTAGCCGTGTCTTTATCAGATGTAAAGACACTCATTAAAAATTAATTTCTTTTGTATTTCCTTCATGAATTATTAATGAGCTTTTTAAGAGTTGACTATTATTTTGTACATGTTAGAAACTGAGGAAATTAAACTCAACGCTAAAATCCAAACTTTAAGCTTTTGACTTACTGTAATATGCTTCCTTGTCCTTAATAATGAACTTTTGGCACTGCAGTTGCAAACATAGAAATACCTCAACTATTATTTCATTCATTTGATGGAAGCTGATATTAAGTACAAGTTCATCGGGTACCTGTATTTACAGATTTTAGTCACGTTGGAAAAACAGTGTTACAGTGTATTTACTGCAGCTATAGAAGTGTTGTAAACTATTTATCTGGTTTGTAACTGCAGCCTCTCATTGTGTCTTTGCAGAAAAGTATCAAGAAATGAAAAGGGCAAAGAAAGAGACAGTTGAGGAGCAAGCAAATGAAATTCAGACTAATCATTTTGAATAATTTTATATTTCTAAGGCATTTTTGCTACGTGTGTATTTTAGCTTCAATCGTAGCTACTTTGAAAGCTATTTGGAAATCATTTATATAACCTACAGTGTATTTTGTAAATCATTTTGAATATATCTCTAAGGCATTTTTATTATTATTTTAAGCTACATTTGTACCTATACTTTGAAAGCTATATTTTGAATGTTTCAATGAACATAATTCTCAAATTGAACATTTGGATTGCATATGTATTTTGACTGTATTTTCAAGTATTTGTTGTCATGCAATTTCGATTATATTTATATTGTATTTTTCTATAATTAAATGTACAACATTTCAAAACTATTTCAAATATATTTTTATTGTATTTTGCCTTACCTGTGGCTCAATTACGCATATATTTAAAACCGGTTTTAACACGCTGCTCTAAATTAAACGTCATACAGTGGTGATTTTGAAATCTGTTTTGACTGTATTTTAACTGCATTTTAAAAGTTTTTTTGCCTGTTTAATATCTGTTTATAGTGTATTTTGATAAAGCCTAGACGGCCAGTTTCTTTGTTCACGCAAATTTAAATAGGTTTTAAAACGCATTTAAAAATACGTTAAAATCATGTTTTAAACAGGTTAAAACACCATTAAAATAAGTACAAAACTACTTTAAAAATATATTTTAAGTACGTTTTTGAACCTATTTGGTATTAAAAATACCCTTCAAATAGCTTTTTACAAACGTTTTCAAATAGTTTGGAAATTTAAAAGATATTTTTAAAGCTCTTTTTACATTATGTTTTCTGTATTTGTAAAGATGTTAAAACGTAGTTGAAATGTATTTTCAAGCGTTTAAATCCACCCAACCTTTGCGTAAGCTTTTGTTTAAAAATATGTTTTAACATTATTTTAACCAGCTCAAAACACCGATAAACGTAGTCAAAAAATCCTTTAAAAATGTAATTTAAATACCTATTTTTAATATGCTTTTGAAACTACTACAAAAACAGTTTTTTCAAAATAGATTAAAAATATTTTAAAAATAGTGTTTGGTTTGGTACGGGAATGCAGCTCTTTTCAAGATCCGCCGGTTGTCCCAAAAATCTCAATTCAGTCTGAATTAGAACTGCGTTCTGCGAACGCAAAAATCGCAAAGCTGTTTTGATGTAATTTGATCCGGATTATGCCAGTTTGCGAATTTTTGGTTTTCACGTGACGTCAGAAAAAAAAAACTAAACTTAAACATTTAGATTTTTTACTTTCATCAGGTTAATGATAGTTTAAGCCAAGTAACACGCTTGTTTTGAAAATAGAGCAGTTTGAATTTCGAGTACCGATGTTTCAGATGTTTCCTCGTTGAGCCACTTCAAGCAACAATGTTACCTAGAACTGAACAGATGATATTCGAAGCAATTCAACGTAATATTCAAAATGGCTTCCGACAGTGAACGTCCTACTGTCAGTGAAGAAACAACAACGTTTATTAATGGTGTACAGTTTGTACACCACTAAATGTCAAAAAAAAAATCGCAAAAAATTACGGAAGGAATTGGAAGGCACTCGTTACCTCGCATGAAGAGGCCTAAATAGATCTACAGAGAAGAGTATAGGCACCGAGTAGAAGGGTCCATACGGTATCAGTTCATGAGGGTAGTTGCTCTGGGGAGAAAAAAAAAGTCCAGCCAAGGAACAAATGAGTTTTATACATCTAGCTTCAAGTCAGGTATCGAATGAAGTTTCTCATTGTTACCTCGTCCATCCAGTTGAAGCTGTCAACATGTTTCTCGTTTGTTGCCGCTCTCGCGTTTATCCAACATTACGGACAACATTTTTGCCTCGTTTAACCAAACCTTAAGGTTCGAAAGCTTCGAAAGTTGTTAGGTACGTATTGCGAAGAATAAGCCGTTTGCATTTTTCGAATTAAAATTTGTGGATTATCGTACTTGCTATAACATCAGGTCTAAGGTCGCGTGCAAGAAAGGAAATAGGAGACGTCTACACGCAGGCTAGTCTACGGTCCAATTGAATCTGTTGAATTGCTTCTTTAACAACTGGCTGAGCTGCTGTTAAAGAAGAAACTTACCAGATGAAGTACACGATGTTCCTTATGACTGGTAGCTTGTGCAGTGTGTTCGTGTAGCCACAGGGAGCAGAGGAGTCCTATGTGACCGTATTTCCAGTTAAATTCGCCGCACAGTTGCAGCGCCAAACGATCGTATTGGTTAGACTCACCTTACGTACGTGATCAGACAACAAAGAAACGATCATGTTAGGCCGCTGTAGCTGTCAACGCTGCTGTTGAAATTTTATCCGCAAACAGTAATGACTGTGGGCAACAATTTCACCTGGATTTCACATCCTCTCGGCATGCGGCATGCTTGGCTTCCGTTTCCGTCACCAGTATGTTATGGTCCACATCAAACTAGTCACGTGGTAATCAGTCTCATCCCTTGTCTCTTTTTTTACTGTCGGCACTTCGTGCCTCGTACAGAAATCTTCGCTTTCCGCAATCGTCGCCCGAAGGGCGACGGCTATTGTCACGGATAGGCTTTCAAGAGCAGCGTGACATGAGCGTAACACAATGGCTTGTATGTGGTTTGATCACGTACGGAGATTCAAATCCGACAAGATCGATTCGCGCTGCAAGTGTACGGTGAATTTAACTGGAAATACGGTCAAATAGGATTCCTACGGAGCCCTGTTAGTGCCATACACGCGCGCGTACAGCATCATATTGGGAATGTATTCTTTTGTGTTTATGGCGAACACTTTCTTACCCTTGGCGCGACTTTTTCTCTCTGGCGCGACTTTTTTTTACCGGCGCGACTTTTTTTTCCTCGCGCGACTTTTTCTCAGCGGCGCGACTTTTTTTCTCTGGCGCGACTTTTTTTCTCTGGCGCGACTTTTTTTTGCTGGCGCGACTCTTTTTTCATTAGCGCGACTTTTTCTCAGCGGCGCGACTTTTTTTCGCCGGCGCGACTTTTTTTCGCCGGCGCGACTTTTTCTCACCGGCGCGACTTTTTTTCGCCGGCGCGACTTTTTTTGCTTTTTCTCTAGCGCTCATTTGTAGACCGCTGCTAGATTTTATTGTGGGCTCAAGTTACGAACACGTGCAGTTGTGAGCAAGATGGCTGACTCGGTTGACTCGGCTGACTCCGATCTAGAGAAGGTAAGTAGCATGTAATTTAGCTCTGAATACGGTCGTATTCCTAAAGGAATTACGAGAATGAATAGCGGGAAGGTAGCTAGTCTTATTATTTCGCTATTTTCTCTGTTGACAGAGTAAATTGTGGACCGAAAAACACAAAGCCTTGCCAGGCTGGAAAAGCACAACAGGCAGAACAAGCTTGATTCTTGCTTTACAGCACCCTTAACAAGTATCTAGTCCTGTAATAGGGACAAAAAGTTATGTAAAAAATTGTGTTCAAGACCACGTATCAACCGTGTCCTCATTTATTGGCGTTAGGTCTTTTTAACCTTCTGGGAGGAGCCGCTGTCCTAAATCACTGAGACATCGCGGATAACGACATGGCGGATAACGACCTTCGAAATCATATGATTGAGGAATATTTCCATTTGGGCTTCAATTATAAGGAAATCATTGATTGTCTCTTTTTAAATAATGGAATACCTTTAAGTCTACGACAGCTTAAAAGAATCTTATCGCAAAAAAATCTTGGACGACGACGCTTTAGCAACTTTGTTGAGATAGCAGACGCCATGGAAGAGGAGTTAAAAGGAAGTGGAAGCATTGTCGGTTACAGATCTATGTGGCAGAGATTAGTGGTTGACCATAAATTGTCTGTTAGCAAAGAATTTGTTAGGAATGCGTTAAGAATAATGGATCCTGAAGGGGTACAAAGGCGCTCAAGGCATAGACTCCAAAGGCGACAATATCACGCAAAGGGCCCAAATTTTATTTGGCACCTGGACGGATACGATAAATTGAAACCTTATGGGTTTTGTATACACGGTTGTATTGACGGATATTCGAGACAAATCATGTGGCTTGAAGTTGGGCGTACGAATAATCATCCCGGCGTTGTTGCAAGCTATTTTATTAACTGTGTACAAAATGTTGGAGGTACCGCCAGTGTAATTCGTGGAGACATGGGGACAGAAAACGTGAGAATCGCTGCTATTCAACGCTATCTACGACATGAAGGAGGAGATAGTTGGTCAGGAGAGAAAAGTTTTCTTTATGGAAGATCAGTTGCTAATCAGAGAATAGAAGCATGGTGGGGACAACTGCGAAGAGGAGCTTCTGATTGGTGGATTACTCATTTTAAAGATTTGAGGGACAGAGGACTATACTGTGATGCCAATGCTGTGCATGAAGAATGTCTACTGTTTTGTTACATCACAATTATCCGTGAGGAACTCCAAAGAGTGGCTAGACTGTGGAACCTACATCGGATTCGACCCTCAACAAGGAACAACAGTTCTCCCCATGGTCGACCTTGTCTCTTATACCATCACCCTGAAATGACAGGGGCCACAGATTGCAAGCATGATGTTGACATTGACGACTTAGATGTTGCTAGAGATATGTGTTGTGATGACCTGCCTCTGGAATCAACACCTGAATTCAATGCACTTGCCCAGGTCATCATGACAGAAGAAGGTCTTAGAATGCCAGAAAATGCTAACGAGGCACAGAATCTTTATTTGATTCTCGTGAACGAGATAGAGAAGTTATTGTAGCTTCACATTTATGAGAATGGTCGACCAGAAACATGTCGAATATTCCTGCCCCTTGCGCCTGTTCTTTCTCGCCAAAGAAACCTTGGCCAGGACTCTTCATTCATTAACAAGTCTCAATGCTGACTGATGCGAAGAGAATACTGTTAGAACAATAGCAAAAGAATCAACAGCCAAACATCAACTTTATTAGCAATTTTCTTTCTCAAACGATTCATTGTTGTCGTCTTTTTGTCAAAAGGAGGATGCACACGCAATAAGGAGAAAATGGACAAAATTTCTCCGCCAATATTCATTGTATACAGCAGAATATTAACATAAGATAATTATCTTAGGTGAAATCAGCTCAATTCAACTGAGTAAACAGATATCAAATAGCAAAACGGACTAATTCTGATGAACACGAAATGTTGACTATCATAAAAATTGATGTTAATGTGCACGTGTACGCACTGAATGCATTCACATTCGTAATAAACAGCAACCGTAACCCTTTAATACCCGAGGTGTCTCCCTCTTATCAGCTAGATAGTCTGACATTGGGCATTCTAAGTTAAACAAACAGTAACAGTAACAAAGAGTCTTTATAAAATATGCCACTGGGAAGGTGCCGTTTAACCAAACATCAAAAAGTATATGACTGAGATTAAAATGAACACAAGACTTGCTGTCATCAAGAGAAATGTCACCGAGTGCATTTACATTTGACACAGACGGCAATTTTTTACAGTAACGCCCTCCCGATAAGCCTTTGTAGGCGTTCACTCAAAAACAAAACTGGCGATGTTTGAGCCAGTTAATTAGCAGCTGACATGATTATCTTACGCAGGTACAACGGTTAAAGGCCATGTTACACGAAGCAATTTTTCATGCAACTTGCAACGCAACAAACGTTGCGGTGCAACTTGCAGTAAAAATCGCTTCGTGTAACATGGCCTTAAGTTGTGCGTGAGCCATCTAAAATTCGGAACTAAAGAAGGTACAGAAGAAGTGTTTGTTGAAGACGTTTCTTTACTCTTAGACTGAATTGAATGTAGAAAACTGCAAAAAAATCTGTGTTCAATTTTTACTTTTTCTAAATATGTGAAATTGTTATTTTTTAAGCCTGAAAATTGACAACTGAAAACTGAGTGTACATACTCGATTTCCAGGCTGACAAAAGAAATAAAAACTGAACATCCATTTGTTATTTTTCATTTCTTTAACTTTCAGAAAAAGCGACCTGATAAACATGCATTGTTTGGCCCAGCAACTTCCAATTCCAGTTGTCCAAAAATGGCTTGAACTGCACTGCACCTTGCTTGTCACGCAGTACCGAAACCCCGTGCATTGAGAAATCCAAAGGTAACATCAGCTTTGAAGCTTTCATAATCACTATGCACAACTGGAAGACGGAGGATGTTTGAACATGTATTTGCTGTGGGAAATCTTGACAACCCTTCATGCAAAAACTCAACGGTGACAGGTAACGCACGTTGTGGTAATACTTTGCAGCCAGTGGTAAAGAACAAAATGTCACTCAAGGTGATGTCAGAATCTTCCGCATCTTCTATGTCCTGAAGATAATCACCCCATCTGGACAAAACAAGACTCTCGGTTAATGCCTTTGAAGAACCAACAGGGCTTGACGTAGGCCTGAACAATTGTTCCATTCTTTCTGCTGTCAGCTTCTCGGGTACATCACAAAACAATGGCCTGAAACTATCAGGATATCTCTTGACTGCTTCTAGTACGCCAAGGGCTGAGAGGCCTTCTCGGAAGCTCTCAAGGGCTGGTTTACATCGCCCGAGAACAAACCACTGCGAAGTTGCTGCAACCATTTTCTTGACATCATCCAGGGTTTGTATTGGCATTGCCAATGTTCCAGCCAGCTCAAGAACAGTTGACAAGTTGCCATCAACTGTGCAGCTCTTTGCTTTCTCTACAGTGTCACAGTCTATCAGAGATTTCAGAGAAGATTTCAGCTCATGATCATAGACATCTTGCAATGGCACTGTCAAAGGTTGGTCACTGAGAAGAGCTTGAAACATGACAGGGGATAGGAAGTGCGGTGCAAGTCCCCCATGCACGAGTGACATTGCAATCATCAGTCCTGCAACAAAGTAGTCATTATCTTCTAAACACTTTACATTGTATGACAGGAATCTGCAGCTCTCCGGACCACACATAAGTTGAGAATCATGGATGCATTGTAGTATCAGCGTAAAGAACTCTCTCATGGGGCCACCCCAGTCGATGGCACCTTCACTGATCCCAGTGTCATCAGTGAACTTAACAGATACCTTGTTAGCTGGCGAAAATACTTTGCGGGAAACTGCTCTCTTGGCTCCTTCCCATATGAAATTGCGAGCAATGTTGAATTTGGTGAGGCAATCAGCATTTATCTGGGCTGCTAGTTCATTCAGTATTTCAGGTGCTGGTTTCACTTGAGAACAAGTAACAGCTGGGACATTATCACTGTGGGTTTCACTTGCAGAAACGTCACCTTCACTGTCAGACGAATAACTTTCCCTGTGACATGTACTTCCAGGTTGCTCTACCAGAATGGAGGCGTAGTAATTGTCCAACTGCATTGGAGTCATGGGCCTAGTAAAATAAAAGTAAACAAATACCATCACAGTGATTGGTATGAAGTCAAGAGTACACAATAGATATATATTATAATATTTATAATTCTACCTGCAAATAAGGGAACTTCCCCACATAAGTCTGGTAGTTTATTTAAGGTCCTCTTGCCCCTCATTAGAGTATATAGGCAATATTTTCTAATGACTGTGGATAACATATAAATTAAAACTTGAATTTAAATATCATAGCATCATACAAGAAAGGGGTGCCTGTGACACAACAATCAAGTTCAAGTTTAAAATGAAAAGAATGTAGAGCAATCAAATTTTTATACAATATTGTCTTTATGAAACAGATTTCTGAGATATATCTCCTTGTCTGTAAATGCAACGCTGAAAGTCTGTCCTTGATATTAATTTCTTACATTTATGCCTGTTAGGATAACACCACACGAAATACATGTAGATACTATAATCCCTGCTCCTCCACAACATGTATAAGGAAGTTCAATGCTGCAGTTACGTTTTCCTTACTTAAAAAGACCAATTTAATGTTCCTTACTTTTAGACATAAATTTATTACTTCCTGATAAAAACTGAGCCCTTTTAGTGCCCAAGCATCATGTGTTAAAAAAATGAAATATTAGTGGGAAATTTTCAGTCTGACAATTTCTGATGACTGACTGTTATTTATATGGAAATTGGCAGTGGAAGTTTAAGTTACTTACACGTCAGTATTTATTTCCCTTCCTTCCATGTTGCACTCACAGTCTGGCAGTGTTGTGTTAATACCATTACTTGCATCTCCAAATCCCATGAATTGAATGTCATCATCTGACTCACACAATGATGGTGTATGTGTAGTAGTAGCCATAACCAAGGTACATCTATCCTCTAGTTCACTACTTGGTGGCAGCGGTGTTCCCACAGGGTCACAGAGTGTGAAATCCACTATGTCTGGAGTCAAAGAACCAGCCCAATCATATGTGACCCTCCACGGGAAAACAGGGAAAAAGGTGATTGCACGGGCACGCGTGCGATGACACGGCACGGATATGCGCATATTTAATGACTAAAACAAAGAGTGTCACGGTGCTATTGTTTGCTACGCAAAAGTCTTTATCTAAAAAGCACTGTGCAAAACGCCACGCTAGGCGTGCGATATGACACGCGTGCCAAAGGACACGCGAGCAATATTGCACGGTACACTCATCGAAGCTCGAAAGACGATGAGTGAGAAAAAAGATTAAACGCCACTCGTGAAATATTTCTCAACATTTAGTACCTCTGTCCGGTCATGTAATATCCTCTATATAACTTGGGCCATTTTTTTACTCACTACACAAAGAAGACCAGGAAACAAACAGTATAAAGCCAAAAATCTCACCGACCAAGCCGGTCAGTGGCTTGTTATACTTTGTGAAACGAAATGGAATGAAAAGTGAGGAAAGACTGCAGTTCGCGCAAGTAGCGCGAAATGAAAATCTATAGTTTGCAAAATTTGAATAACACAAAAAACAAGCAATTGCACGCTAAATGTTTACATTTAAAACGGCTACACATCACTTTATTAAAAAGGAAACTATGATCTGTTGGTCCAAACTGGATTAATCTGTGAGCGGACGTGAAATTATTGCGTAACAGGAAAAACACTCGTTTACATACGGTAACGCAACACGCATTTTGTCAGCCGAAGTTTGTTCAAAATTAATATTTTGATCGAAGTGTAGCAGCTCAGAATGAAGACGAAATAAATGAGCGTTATTTTTCAGAGGCTGTCGAAGATTCAAAATCTTTCGACCATGAAAATCATCGAAAGCGCATTTCACTAGAGATGATTTATCATTCATCTCGCAGCGTTAGCTTTTGATACAAATAATTTTTAGCTGTTTCGATTGTAAGACACGAAAATCAATCTTCAGGAATTCTCTTTATAGTTATGGCGCTTGATTTTCCTGTATTTTTCGACACAAACTACCGGCTTAATCCAAACTCTTTCTTGTTGAGCACAAAATGAGGAAAGCAACTAAACGTAGAGATGGCGTGCTCAGCCAATCACGAGCGGCTATTTTAGCCGCTCGACCAATCAGGAATAATGTTTTCGTTGTCAACATGGCGTATCCTTTGCGAACTTGCCTTTCAACAGTGCACTGATGTTCGTGACTACATCTGCCGTTTGCTTCTTGGTAGAAGCGATTAAATTTTGTACAGCGCCTGTAAAATTATGGACGTGTGTGCTGAATAAATCGGGGCATCAATGAAGACAATAAATTCTTTGGATTCGCGAAGCCGAGGTTTTCCATTATTTTCTTGTCATCACCCTGCTAACGCATTAAAGAATGGTGAGCAAGTGCTAAGAGGTTTTAGAAAGGTCAGTTTTATGTTCGATTAAATACCAACTTTCCTTCAAAAACTAGTGAAGGCAAATTACGTTTGATACGAACTCTGCGTAAACACTCTGTTGAATCAATTTTCCGCGGTGCGCTTCAGTGGCAAAATTGGCTCGGGCAAACACTAAAGTCACATAAAGGGTGGAAATCCATCGACGGTACTTTGAGCAAGGTCACGGTAAGTTGCGAAAAAACCTAGTGGACACGGCTTGCGTGTCATTTCACTCACTTGCGTGCCATTTTGCCTAACAGCGTGTCATTTCACCCAGCAGTGAACTCGGCACATTTCATTGTTAGACTGGACACGCTGCTTTGTTTTTACCGTGCAGTAAACACAAAAGGAAATTTTTAATTAAGCGTGTCGTGTGACACACTCCTGGCAAACTGGTGTGTCATTTCGCTCACTGCCTATTGTTTAGCGTGTCATTTTGGCGTGCCCGTGCATTCACCTTTTTACCTGTTTTCCCGTGGAGGGTCACATATACTACTGCCACTCGACTATTTGCTGGAAACCGCCGAGAGCATACTCCCATTGTAGGGTGTCGGACCCTTACAGTGAGAAATTCTGTGCTGGGTTCTGGTAAAACTCTTGCAGCTCGTGCCTCTTGAACTCTTTTCTTGTGTTCAGCCTCAGCATTTGCAATTTCAAGGGAGATTCTTTTTTGCTTGTCTGCTTTTAGTGAAAGTTCATACTCGGTGTCCTGCTCTCTTTTAAGTGATTCCCTTTGTTCTGTTGTACCAATCAGGCCTTTTCTGTCATCTTGTCTGTCCTCAATTGAAGTACCAGCTGTACAAGCCCTTTCAGAAGAATTGGTGTCATGACTCATTATCATGGGTGGTAAGACATCATCACTTTCATCACTGAGAGTTGTCATCTTTTTGGACAACAAGTATAGCCTGACATCTTTCAATTTAAAAGCCTCTATGTAATTTCCAATATTGAAAGGTAGCTCTTTCCCATTCACTTCCAGGGTAACACCCATTTGGTCATTATGAAAATTTCCAATAGCAAATAGCATGTCTTCTGTTTTCCCATAATATGACACTCCATTAGGGAAAAAGATGGATTTACAAACTTTCATAATGTCTGTTCTGTTACTTGATAACAGCATGGTTGCATACCTACTGCCACCTCCCTTAGACAGAGGTACAAGAACATAGTCTTCAACCTCCTCTCGGAAGTGTTTCCATCCAACTTGTACTCGTTTAGACTTTTTTTTTTCCTTTTCAAGCTTTTTCTTTTGCTGTTGGTTGCCTGAAGCAGTTGTAAGCTTAGTCGACCTATCTTTCTTTGAAGACAAGAATGCCTCAAGGAGTCTTCGTCTTTTGGATTCCTTTTCTTCCTTGTGTTGCTTCTCTTGAGCGGTGCTACAAAAGCCACGAAGGCTTAATCTGTCCCCTGCTGTCGACAGCCCCATATCTTTAAGGACATCATCACTCGCATTTAGGACTGCTGAAATATCCATCTGGGATAAGAAGATTTAAGTTAATTAGTATATTAATGCTCTTTTCCAATGGAGATGTAATTTATTCTTGTTTTTTAGAATTGAAATAGCAGGAAAAGGGGAATGTAGTTTATTTTGTTGTGACAGCTTTTTAATTAACTCAAGGAGAGCAACACCATAGGGGTATTTCTTCTTCGGCCTTCACTGTTTGGCTCTTGTTGTAATGTGAAATAAAGTCATAATTTGTATTACATGCAAAAGAAGTCAGTACTTTAAAATGCCCCAGTGGTACATTGTGGGAGTCTATTAACATTTGCGATGATGTCAAATCTAGACCTTGTCTGGGTGTGTGTTTGTGAAGGGGAGGGGAGATTGAGTTATGTTATTGATCAGTACAAAACTTTGTTAGGGAGGGCTGATAAGACATAGTAAGGAGCCATGATGGTTTGAGCAATGGTTCTCTTTCCTTACAAAAATATATTGTTGTTGATGGCAAAATTGTAAGAAACAGACGTTCAACTTTTAACGTTTATTGTGAGCCACTCGAATCATACATCTACCGTCCATGAGGTCTGACCCGTGTCATTGTAGAAACTGGGTCGTGCAATCACGTGTAATTAAATTGACTGGCTAATCATGCAGTCCTTAATTAGATATTAATAATAAGTCACACAACCTGTCACAAAGTGACACAAAGTGACACAAAAGTAGCCAGCTAAAGTCAATTGACTAGCAAGTGATTTTAGCTGCCTATGACAACACACAGGCACCTGCTTAGGCGGCCTGGATGGGTGCTAGGTATAAAACAGGATAAAACAACCAAAATTATGCTAACCTTTTCTTCCTCAAATTTGTCTACTACCCTTTCTTCCACTCCTCGTTGTCGTAGATAGTTACAAACCTGTAAGTGAATCAACAACACTATGACAAAAACTGAAAGTACAACTTCGCATTGTTTAACACAGACTGCACTTCATAATAATATTTTTTTCATATAATCATTATTTATGTGCCAACTGATAAATCAACTGGCCCAAGGTTCAACACCTCACTACATGATTTTACACCGACAAAGTAAGATCTAAACTCCAGAATACCCGGTCACTTATTTATAGCATCTAATTGAATAAGAAAAGCAACTATTGTTATATACCTCGTTTTCAAAGCACACCGGCACATGTAAATAAAGTGGCTGGGTATTCTGAAGTTGCCTTGGACCTTAATACAGGACTACACATCTATTAATTACGAGTATTGCTATACTTGAAATTTCTTGTCACGTATAAAAATAAAGTAAGAATCATGCTTGTTATTTTGTGTTTCGGTCCACAATTTACTCTGTCAACAGAGAAAATAGCGAAATAATAAGACTAGCTACCTTCCCGCTATTCATTCTCGTAATTCCTTTAGGAATACGGCCGTATTCAGAACTAAATTACATGCTACTTACCTTCTTCAGGTCGGAGTCAGCCGAGTCAACCGAGTCAGCCATCTTGCTCACAAGTACACGTGTTCGTAACTTGAGCCCGCAATAAAATTTAGCAGCGGTCTACAAATGAGCGCCAGAGAAGTCGCGCCGGCGAAAAAAAGTCGCGCCGGCAAAAAAAAGTCGTGCCGGTGAGAAAAAGTCGCACCAGTGAAAAAATAGTCGCGCCCTCGAAAAAAAGTCGCGCCAGTAAAAAAAAAGTCGCGCCAGAGAAAAAAAAGTCGCGCCAGAGAAAAAAAGTCGCGCCAAGGGTAAGAAAGTGTTCGCCATAAAGAAACAAGAATACATTCCCAATATAATGCTGTACGTGCGCGTGTATGGCACTAACAGGGCTCCGTAGATTCCTCTGCTCCCTGTGACTTTTTACTCGACTCTTTTCTTAAGCTCATGATGCAAAAAAAAAAAAAAAATGGCGGTGACAATGCTGTCCCTCTTGGTTTTTATCGCAGTTTTTACGGAATGTGGCGGGGTTCTTCCGCCTTATTTTACTGCATTGAATAACAATAATGTGATTGGACCGAAATGATTGAACGCTACTTTAGTATTGGACTTGGCTACGACGAGATCTTGCTTTTCTTGGGCTTGTTACATGATATAACTTTAATTATCCGCCAGCTTAAAAGAATATTGAGAGTTCGAACCCGCGAGAAGCAAGGGCAACAGCCTTTAGTCACGTGCTAATCTTGCGTGCCCTGTGATACTAAGTGGTGAGATTTTTCGTCGTTCGTGTACCATTTCTGCGCCATCTTGAATGACGTCATAAATGACATCGTGGGTAGCCTCGCTCTGTTTATTTTCGCGTCTATTGAAGTTCAATAAACTACGGTAAGCACCAGCTTGTGACAAGTAAAGATTATAATAATCAAAAGCTTTCCGTAAAATCAAGTTCTGTTTGTGTTGTACAACAAGAACCAAAAGAAACTAACGATGGCGTCGCTTAGTACATAATTTTCCCTAGCTTTTGAAGGAAAACATAAGGTGCCCTAGTAAAACATACCAGTAAGTGTTTTTGTGACATACGATGCTGAACACATCTTGTATGGAACACGCTGGCTCAGTCTGAAAATTTTAATATTTGCTACAAATAAGAACCAAATCCTTGTTTACACTTTCTACATTGTTTTCTCGTCGCAAGATCGAAAATATTACTAAGCACACAGCCGATCACAACCCTGTCACCTCATATTACAAACCTACAATCCATTTCATTATTATCACATCAGACTACCACGGCAACGCGGATATTCGAACGCATTCCTGATGACGATTACAACTATTATATACATATTTTCAAAGTAAAATAAACTTCCGCGTCACGTGCGTGGCCACTTTCATCTCCCGCGCGTTTCACTCCTCGCGTGTTATACCCGACGGACTAAGAAAAAAGGAGAGGCTGTTCGTAGTCTACATAACAAAGAGGGGAGGGGGGGGCGTCTTGTTACGAAGTCACAAAGGTAAATTTTTGATTTCACGAATCACCACTCAAGTGTTAAATTCACTAAGGTCACGGAAAAAAATCTGATCACAATGCAGTGAAATTCAGCTACGAACTCAACTTTAGACATTCACGATTTGTTTCTTATCTATTCACGATTCACAGCCAAGGATTTCACGCCTCACGGAATACACTTCAATCACGATTCACGGAACAGTTTTTTATCAAATAACGATTCACAGAGCACAAAAAAACTGGATCACGGTGTCACGAAAATACCCTTGCCCCCCCCTCAACAAATAAGAAATGAACACTTACTGCTTCAGCAACTCCTGCGAAGGCGAGAAGGGTGTCGTGCAGAGTCAAGGCCATGTTCATGGTGCTTTCGCTGACTGCCGTTGGGGTTGGTCCAGGAAGTTGATTTATGGCCTTGTTAAGACGATGCCGTAGCACGTGAAGATTTAGGGCCAACCTGAGGGCGTTTTTCCCTGTTTTGGCGTTGCACTCAGGATTAAGCCCACCGACTGGTATTTCCCTTGCAATATTTTATGTACAGTTCGCGGGTGGATGCAGTTAGTGTGTATTCAACAGGGTTTTCCTGGTGGGGCTCTGTGTAGATATGTTCATGAACGGTCCCTAAGCCTTTCAATGGACCTTGCTGGATATCAGACGAACACTGTTCCATCTCTTCAAGTTCCATCGGGTGGCGATCTTATTACATAATTATGACGCGATCCGCAAGTACGTTGCGGCAAGCGACAATCTTTTGGCCATATGTCAGTCAAAAATCTTCGAGGTGCTGTAAAGGTTGACATACTCATACTGCACTCAGTCTGTGACGTAGCTCCTTTAACGTATGCGTTCTTGTGATAGGCTGCAACAGGAAGCTATACCGTATTCTCTTCCCCAAACTCAGCAGAAACGCAACTCTTTTCTTGTAGAATTCTCTTCAGTTTACACGAGGCTCCCGAGCAAAATAATCAAGATAAGCGTTGCTTAGCAACAACTACAATTGTTGGTCTACGCAAGGAAACGAGGAAGGGTTGAAACAAATGCCTACTTTGAAATCCATGGATTACATAGGGACATGTTGGTACCAAGTACAGAGTACAGAGCATTTAAGTAAAAAAAATTATACTATATACCTAACTACGTATTTTGTGTTATGGTTGTGTTAAGTTTGTTGGTTCTCTACTCTGCTTCGTGAGGTTTTTCTCCGAGAATCGAGAAACCTCACGGAGCAGAGTAGAGAACCAGCATTCTGTGCTCGGCTAAGTACATTTGAGACTTAACTAAAATATTATTATTATTATTATTATTATTATTATTATTATTATTATTATTACAAGTGAAACCGGAAATAACAATATATAATTATATATCCCATAAAAAGGTAGATATAAGGCAAAGAAACAAAATGATGGTCGAAAAGGGTAACTTTTAATGCCATATATTACGGCGAGACATGACTAACCTTCTTCAGGGGCAACACTGAAGCAAAGTAAAAATGGAGAAAACGGTTACAATACAGAAATAGAAATAATAGATGTGTACTGAAGCGGCTACCAAAAATGTGGCATTCCCAAGGTGGTAAGAACAATGATAAGTTGTGATGAATTTGCAATTTTGTTAGACTCTGCAACAAAGTTAAGACATAAGTAGATACTGCTACGTAAGGGGTAGAACCAGAAGAAAAAAGTACAATCAGTTGAAGGTTCAGAACCCTTGCCCCACCCATTCATGCACTACTGACTTATTATTTAGACCTTGTAGACTATGTTTTTCTCACTTAACTTCGCATGGTTTTGAAAGTTATTTGTTGCTGAGCCAGCAAGCAAGAGCTTACTAATAAATGTAAAAAAAAATAGTTGTATTGAAATTTGGGGGTTAAATGTTGTACAGACGGAAGATTGTATTCATATTTTTGTGGATATTTCTTATGAGTGGGCTTGGATCGAGGCAAGTGTACTTGTACTTCTTTGGGAAAATAGTTGACAATTTTTCTTTATTATTTTTACCTTTTTTAGTTTTTGCATATTAATTCATTCATACCAGAAATCACAAGTGTTAGTTGAGAGAGAGAGAGAGAGAGAGAGAGAGAGAGAGAGAGAGAGAGAGAGAGAGAGAGAGAGAGAGAGAGAGAGAGAGAGAGAGGAGATTGATTGATTGATTGACTTTTATTTGAATACGGTAATTTCATAAGTTACATAACTTTACATGAAAGCCGTATAGAAACAGAAGTAAATACTGTACAACTACACTAAAAATATGTACAAATAATAAAATATGGTAAAATGTAGTCAACAGTTTGCCTGCCTACTAGCCAGTTTTCTTTTAGAGAGAGAGAGAGAGAGAGAGAGAGAGAGAGAGAGAGAGAGAGAGAGATGCTCTGAAAACACGCCTATCCGCTCTTGTTCTGACAGTTTTTTTAGTTCACGATAAACCAAAACTTAAATGTTTTCCAATTTTTTTCTTTGGTTAAAATTACGAAGGAAGACATTGCCCGCTATGTTTGTCATCGAATCGTAGATTATCCACACCTCGCGATTCACACGTCATTTTGTTTAACCAATTACAGAAAGTGAATCGACCTTCTGAAACGAAGCGACGGTTTGCTTGCGACAGCGCTGTAGCTGTGATGAAAGTGTATTTGCGGTGAAAGTTTAACAAAGTAATGGGAAATTTCTAGTCCGAAGCTTAACTACATTCAAAACGGTGAAATGATTTTGAAATTTGGTTCATCCTGTCTCATAAAACCTTAGACCAAGTCAGTGGATTAACGAGCACATGAACGCTGTGCGATACCTCGTTCGACTCTCTCGTTCTGCCACTTCGACTAGGTCACCTGAAGATGTGTTAGACTGTGAAAAGATTTGTGTGGTGAAAGAGCTGTGCTGAAAATCTGAAAAGGTCGCCAAAATGGGAGATTTGCCGTCAAATTCAACTAAGTAATGGACAATTTCTAGTCCGAAGCATAAAACTTTAGATCAAGTCAGTGGATTAACGACGTCCACGTCAACGCTGTGCGATACCTCGTTCGACTCCACTCTCCTTCCGCCACTTCGACTAGGTCACCTGAAGATGTGTTAGACTGTGAAAATATTTTCTAACTGGCCACTCTGGGAAGAATTATATCAAGGCTTGATGGACGGCTTTTTGGATGTATCTGAAATGTTGTGAAAGGGATTGTATTCGCGCCGCGACTGCATTCGACAACACGTAAATTTTCCCGCTGTGCTTTGAGCATGACTAAATACGAAGGACGTGCGATTTACGCAGTGGCCCGATGTAGCCTCTTCGACGATTGGAGAAGGTATTTACCGTTGACCTTTTATTTATTCGTTTTCTTCAAAAAACTTACGGTCAACCGATAAGCCAGATAAGCGTTGTCTTTGTTTATGTGCCCGACTTTTGTATGGCTCGGCAAGAAGTTAAGCCTACTCTCAAATTTGGTTTTCAAGTTTATCGTCAATTTGTTTGTGAAGAAGGTTTTCAGGATTTCTGTGTTGGACCCATTCTTATGGCAAATTACATTTTAATTTCCCCTCAATTTAAAAACTAGATTCAAATGAAATTTACCGTAAGCTTAAGCTTATCTGGCTTATCGGTTGACCGTAAGTTTTTTGAAGAAAACGACTAAATAAAAGGTCAACGGTAAATACCTTCTCCAATCGTCGAAGAGGCTACATCATGTATGATTTATTTCATATATCATTCACAATTTAAACATTGTTGTAAAAAGGTTTTTCCTCAGACTACCATTGTAAATAAGTGCCACAAACCAGAAGCGTAACTCTTTGTGAAACTGCCAAATCTATTAAAACAATTATTTGCTAATCTTTCTTGGTTTTTTTCGACTGGTTCTTGGTCGGTTTTGACATAAACTTAAGTACTTGACGTCTTCAGAGTTATTAAGCTTAGGTACTCTCCGCGTTTAGCGCTCACGTACACGAACTCGCACAAACAGCCGTGATTTTAAAACTTTTCTCTGTTTCTGCATGCTGAATCTTTGACATACAATTTTTAGCTTTATAAAATTGAATTGAATTATGTGAACCCCCATGCATTACAGCCTCTGTGAAAACGTTTTTTGTAGTACAGTAATTTTTCAGATACAACAAAATGTTTCGCCACTCAAATTAAACTTATGTGTCGGAATCGTGTAATTCATTAGGGTAATCCATTTGAAAGCACGAACTGTTCCAGTATTTGTTTATGCGCAACTATTTTTCTTAGGCCAATACTTTGAATAATGGCCTTATTGTACACTTTGTTATAATTGTAATAGGGAATTTAGTTCATGGACAGTATAAAATAAAGTTTTGATGTCTGTGCGAATGAAGGTAACGTTTCAAGTTCCGGTTGAAAATAAAGTAATCATTTATTCCGTCACTGTTTAAGATACGTTTTTAACCTTCAAATATCGTATTTAGTAAAATTACTGAGCTTGCATCGGTTGCCTTAAGCAACTTTAATTGTTTCATTTAATGTTAGCATTAATTTGATTTCATTCGCATTGCTGCAACTTCTAGTTTAAGTTTTATAATTTCAAGAATTAAACAACACTTTTTAGGTGGGACGTGCATTTAAGTGTACCACAAACGCGCTTTTTTTTTTGTTTTGTTTTTTAACAAACAGCAACAACTATCTGTATCAACTTACCTTCTCAAGTATGCATTGTCCCTGAGCAGACAGCAGCCATAAAAAAACAATAATTAAAAAAGTCGTCAAAAGTTCCGTTTAAAGAAAATGCAAGTCTAGTCCGTGGAATTTTTTTTTTCCAGCTAACCTTTTGTGGCGCGGCGTCGCAGTGAACAAAAAGCGCGCGAAAGTATAGCCTCGTTTTCGTTCTTTCCTCCAGGCCCTCTCCTTTGAAAAAAGTCTTAAACATCGATCCTCGCCAAAAGCAATTGAAATTAGAAGAAACTGACAACGCCATCATAAAGAGCATACTCTCAAGCCTTAGGCAAAATTTTCTTTTATTCCTACCTCAAATGGTTGTTGAGCAGGAAGCTGACAAACTTTTCAGTTAGATTTTCTACTGTCGCACTTTTTTAGGAAAAAGTAATCATGGTCATTTTTTAAAACACTATTTATTAAACTACAACTTCGCTTAAAAATATTCTTGGAGAAAGGTTCTAGTAAACTTTAAGAGGGAATATTAAACTTCGGTCCGTTCTGGTCACGTGACCGATGACGTCACAGCATTAAAAATGTCAAAAATGTATATTTCATAAAAATATCTACCAATATCCAAATTTTTGTTACCTCGCGTTTAATGCAACGCGAGATAGCACTTGTACCCAGACTCCCACTTTTTGAAAATTGTATATACCCCCTTAATATTTATATTTTGTTCGGTACCCGGGCAGTCCGAAATGGCTCACACCATTGTGCTTCAAACCACGTTGACTGCTTTCTCAATAAAAAAATAATTTCGTCAC